>CAUYRH010101442.1:0-23003 GCA_963574655.1 Perodicticus potto | reverse complement strand
CCTCCATGGTAAGACAGAATTGATTTACAGAAAAGAATACAGAAAACACCAAAGCTCCTGGTAGAGGGAGAGATTTCAAGTGGGGAGAGAGAAGCTCTCTCCGTTCCTCTCCCGGTCTTTCCCCGAAGGATGACATTTCTTTCTGTCTTCACAATCTTTTTAGCAGGTTGCCTGTAATAAGCATCACAATCTGGTTCAACCTTACTGAACAATAAAATTGTTTTCTCCTATCTTTGTAAAGTGGTTTTCTAAGTTGGGAGGAAATTTTGTTTTTAATTATATTTCCCCAATAGGTGCGAAGAACTAATTTATCAAAGAGACCTTGTTACTGAGTGGCAGAATTTGCACTGTGAGCTCAGGTCTCTGGCTTTAAAGTCCACGTACCTACTCACCTTGTTTCACCAGAAATAACTTGGAGGATCTGCCTGTTCTTTACCTTCGGCTTCTTCATGCAACTGCCTATGACCAGTGAGGCCTGTAGACCCAGTATTTTATAGAGAGGTCTGCCAACCTCGAGAATATCGACATTTTGGTGATGAGACACCAGTAGCACAACACATCGTGACAATCAAACATGTCTCCAAACGTTGTCAAATTTTTGGGAGGAAAAGGAATGAAACCAGCTCAAGTTAAGAACAAATCCTTTAGTATAGGAAGAAAGTGCGTGCACACACACACGCACACACACACCCCATTTGCTTGGCAGGGTGGCAGTGCTAGAGCCCTTATTTTTTTAATTAAATCATAACTTTCTACATTGATGCGTTCATGGGGCTCAGGGTACTGCTTCAATATGCTAGATCCCTTTGGAAGTGGGTGGTCCCTGGTTCTTGGCTCCCAGTGCCAAGAATGATCACTGGTCCCTAGCCAGTGATAGAGTGATCACAAACACAAAGCAATCACAATCAACACACATTTATGGCAGGACAAAAGCACGCAAACTCTAAGGAGAATATGTCTTAAAGAGTGAGATGGGTCCCTCTCCCTAAGTGGAAAAGAGACCTGAAAGTCTGAGCACACCCCTTCTTCTATACATATGCAAACTAAACCTGAGTGGTTTGTCTAGCCTTTCCCCTGGCAGGGCTGGCTGTTGCTTCCACCTTTGGGGTAACTAACAGGTTGTGGTTGCATAACAAACTTCTCACTAGGCATGCCTCAAACTTTCCAATAGAAACCTTGAGGTTGAAATTTGCAATTTTAGTTATATGATAATGGACGCAGTGGGCCCAGGTCAGTGTGAGGTCAATAGGGACTCCTTACTATCTATTCCGACTAGGGAGCAGTCCCTGGCCCTAACTTGGTTCCCACTCTCCATCTGTACCCACTCCCCTTAGTCTTCCATCTCATCAAGGAGAAAAGCTGGGGACGGTGGTAAGTTCTGCTCCCGGGCCCGGTCGCTCCTGCCCGACCTGTCAAAGGGAAAAGCTGTGGCTAAGACAGCACATCTCTCCGCTCAGGCACAGCAGCCCCACAGGGTGGGACAGGCAGGGGGTGTCCCCGTTGGTGCTGCAACGGAGCCACCACGCATTGAGGGCACGTTCGGGGTGAGCCTGGCCATGCTTGGTGCGAGGCCCAAGCCAGGCTGCACCGTCCAACAGGGAGAAGGAAGTGAAGAGGACCCATGGATGGGAGCAAGGCTTGACTTTCACAGAAGGCTGGGCCAATGGTCTGGCAGCTGAGGCCGCAGCCCGCCAGATCTTGCTTTTTCAGAAACAAGAAGAAAGCAGGGCTGGGTTAGCAAAGGCCTCCTTATTCTTTCATGCCATTCTTTTTTATGGTTGGATCAGAGAGGTGTCACAGATGAATAGATCACAATAAAAACTTCTCTCTTTACCAGATTTGGGCTACTCTAGTTTATATCATATTTCCCTTTATATTTTAATGAAAGTTAAAGTTTCATGAAATTCCAGAAAGGATCAGTGAGAGAAAAATGAATGAGTTTTTACAACACTGTACTTTAGACTTTCTACAGCTGCAGACCACGCCAAGAAGGTGACTTCACTCTGGAAATTTCTCAACTGGCAGCCTGAGAACAGTGAGGCCTCTACACCTACTACTTTAGATAGGGGTCTTTTTTTTTTTTTTAATTATATCCTGCTATTTTCAAACCTTTGTGTCTTTCCTATACTAACAAGAACAACAGCAAAAATAGATAGACATATCTTTCAGAGAGAGATAATTTATGAATTGAAAACAAACCTAATGTACTTTCACCCCTTTGCCCTTAAGAACATTCTGTACTTAAAATATTCGTCAGAACCATACAGTCTTTGTTCTGTGGCCATTTCCTTCCAAGTTGTAGAAAGGACTATTCTTTTTTACATAGTCAGCAATAAGCCTGGGTCAAAACTCTGCTTTCTCACTAGCACTTTAGAAAAGTCAAAGAATAATAAGATCCAGTCTATCCTCTCTCCAGGGTCACTGCTGTGAAAAACCAGCTTTATATTTGAAGTGCAAAAGCATTTGCAAAATGTTCCAATCCAGGAGCTCTTCCACCCCCAAACAGGTTCAGTTTTAAAAGTGTATTCATCAATCTTATTTGCTTTTAAGTAAAAAGGGACAAACTGTGTTTGTTGCATTGCTTCTTGATGTCTTTATAGAAAACAATTTTTTCTTTCATGCTTTAAAATGTAACACACATTTTCTGCTTACTTGAATAGGTTGCAGCTGTGTCAGATATATCTTTTCTAACATAAAGCAGCTTCAACTAAAATGAAGATCTGTTGAGAAAATTATCTATCACTTGATGGTTTTTCCAATGTTCTATGAAATCCCTTAGGAATTACCTTTTGATTTTATGTAAATCTCAACAGGCCTTATGTTTACGGGAACCTTGGTACATGCTTACTGTGCTTAATTTAGGGGTTTTAAACCAGCACTCTAAACTTCTCCTAAAATAATGTTAGTCTACAGGCCTCACTTGGGAGGCCCTGATGGACACTGTTTTATTTCTGCGACCACAAATCAAATGGAAAGCTGTGACACTGGTCTCTCCAATCCTTTCCACTAAGTGGCTACCCCTAAGACAGGAATCATAGGGATCTTTGAACCCTGGGAAAATCCCTGATGA
Source organism: Perodicticus potto (assembly GCA_963574655.1). Classification (NCBI taxonomy): domain Eukaryota; kingdom Metazoa; phylum Chordata; class Mammalia; order Primates; family Lorisidae; genus Perodicticus; species Perodicticus potto. The sequence continues at coordinate 19,933 of CAUYRH010101442.1, read as the reverse complement.
ATTGCAAGACGTCACAGAAGCTAACATGAAAGGAGCCTGGCCTGACCTCTTTACCCCTCAAAAGCCCAGTTCCTAGAGGGCACTCCTTGGGCTTCCACAGCCTCCTGCTGGGCCCCTGGCAGGAGGCCCTCTGGAAATGGGTGAGGTCCTGGGCTTCTTGCTTCAGATTGCTTTATCCTTGTAGGGGAAAGGGCATACATCTTAGTGATGGCTGACCTTCAGATTTGCTGTCCCTGGCCCAGCTCAATATATATATGTTAAATATTTTCCCCCATATCCTTATTCTATTTAAGAATGTATCTGTATCTATTACTTTTCACTGACTACATTGTCCTTTAAAAGATTTTCCACTGTCCAACAATTTATCCAATTTTCCTTGCAATATTTGCCATATTCTCATCATTTTCAGTTTATCGTTGTTACTTACATTTTTGTCACAATGATATATTTCCTCTAAAAGGATGATTCTAAAACACCTTTGCATCCAAACCTCATCCTAAAGAACAACCCAGTGGCAAAAAACACATGTAAGAGTCAATACTATCTTTTGGTAAAAACACAGCTCAACTGCATCTCTGAAATAATTTTATGCTGGTTAGGTTTAAAAATGATTTAGTAGAAAGAGCACCTGTGTTGTTAATCTGGGGGGAGCTATGCCTATTATTTATTATTTACCTTCACCTCACTCTTAGAAGGAAGTATGGGAAAAGGGAAAGAAGAATGGGTTCAGAACAAGGTCTCTGTGCAAAAACAACGACGACAAATGAGCTGAACCATCGTTCCCCTTTAGCTATACTATTGAGTCTGTACTCGTTCTGTTCAGTAGACTTTTCTGTGGTGATATAAATTCTCTATACCCAAGCTGCCCAACACAATAAAGTGTCAGTGGCCACATGTGAATATTGCACACTTTAAAATGTGGTTAGTGTAATTGAAAAACTAAATTTTTAATTTAATTTAGTTACAGGTTTAAATCTGAATAGCCACACATGGCCAGTGGCCACCATATTGGACAAGGCAGCTCTGTGATTAATTCCCTATAATGAAGCACCAAAGATGCTCAAAGTACAGACTTTAAACAAAAATATCTCCCCCCCTTAGGAAGTTTAGTATCTTGTCCACTTTGCCAGAATGAAATTATTTGACTTGTTTACAAATTGAGTACCGGTAAAAAAAAAAAAAGTCAGTAAGTTCTTCTTGATAAACTGGAAAAGCATGGCTGTTTCTAAGCTAAAAAAAAAAGTGTAGACTTAACATCTACGGGGATAAGTGTCCACAGACGTGGGGTACTAACTCTAACCTGTCCTGGTTTACCAAGTCTCTATTCAAATCCCCGTGAATAGTCTTCAGTGGCTTCAACTTTCTAGAAAACAAAAGAAGTAAAAAAACAAAAGCAAAGCAAGGAGGAAAAAAACAAAATAGTAAGCACATAATCAGTTGGAGACAATTGCACTTTTCTGAATTGAACTTGCTCAAGGCGTGTAAGGTTGGTGGTGACTCAAGGTCAGGGAGGTCCCTCCTTGCCCTCTTCCAATAGCCTCCCCAGGATGGGGCTCTGAGACGTTCTTGGCACCTAACTGCTTCCTCAGAGCGTCCCAGTTTCAGCTCTAGCACCTGTAGGTAAGAAGCGCTTTCTCTCTTCTTTCTAGAGTGTCCACCTTTGGCTTCAAACTGTGGTGTACGGCTCCTACAAGGCTCCCCTTCACTCCTTTTCCAGATCGCTCATTGCCTTAAGAACCCTAAGATTCTACCTTGATCTCTATCCCACTAATCTTTATACCGAGCAGTTCACCCAAAGGATGTTTAACAATATGTAGAAACATGTGAACATGTAAAGACACAGTTCTACTTCTTTTGTTTTTGGCATGAAGCATCTGCTGCATAAATGCTTTGTGAGTGACTCATCACCTGGGAACACTGAAGTTGTAGGATGAATGGTCAAGCCCCTCCCAGCTAGGGAATTGATGTCACCATCACCCACTTCACAGTAGTGTCACAATGACTGAAATACTTTTAAACATTTGTAACAGGAATAAATTTTTTAAGGTACTGAGTCAATGGACCAATGGGCAGGATTGGGTGAGAACAAGATCCATCACTGCACTTTGTGGGTCTTTAAAATTATAGGGAAAGTCTGAAAACAAACACATCTGTTTTGCTGGAACCAATCTCTGTGGAGGAAAATGCTTAAAAAAAGACGTGTGGGCTCAGTGCCTGTGGCTCAACGGACTAAGGCGCCAGCCACATAAACCTGAGCTGGCGGGTTTGAATCCCAGCCCGGGCCCACCAAACAACAATGATGGCTGCAACCAAAAAATGGCCGGGCGTTGTGGCGGGCACCTGTGACCCCAGCTACTCGGGAGGCGGAGGCAGGAGACTCGCTTGAGCCCAGGAGTTGGAGGTTGCTGTGAGCTGTGATGCCACTGCACTCTATCCAGAGCGATAGTTTGAGGCTCTGTCTCAAAAAAAAAAAAAGATGTTTGGTCAGAGGAGCAGGATGCCTGGGGCTGGCATTGGGGCAGAGATGGGCATGTCCACCTCTCTAAGTTCAGATTAAACATGTAGTGTTCATTTAGGGCATTGAAGGCAAAATATCCTCACTACTAGGGAAAACAAAATGCTCGTTCCTGGATTAGTTACAACATTTAAAAACAATTGTCCTCATCCTGCTTCTAACAAGACCCCAGAGGGAGCTGATGGGCCTGCTCATTGATCTCCTGTGCATTGCAATCTGATATTTACTGTGCGCACCCCCACCTCCAACTCTTCCTCATAACTTATCCATGGATGTTTAAATTACCACTTTTGTCCAGAAAGTCTGGCAGTATCTCTATTTGAGAAATCATATTCCTAAAATCATCATATATCACTATTGACAATAGCTTAAAGTTGTTATGGGAGTTGTAGTTTGTGCTGTGCTTCACTTGACTATTTAATGTGCATGGCTGGTCATGAACCCATTGCACCCATTCTACAGATGAGAAAGTAGAGCCTTCTTCATTCAACAGTCTCAACGAAGACCAACCCAATCTTCAGACTCATGGATGTGCACCACCAGTGCAGTCAAACATCTGCATGGCTAGTGCCCTTCCTGGAAGAACTGATTTGATCCTTGCTACTGTCTGCCGTCAGTGTCAAGGAGTTCTAGGTGCACTGTTTGCACAAAAATGTTCCAGGCCCATTTTGCTCACGCTAACCTCACCTTTCTCTGAACGCCTGTTAACACATGTTCTTGTCATCACCGTTTGGTAATCCATCACCTTCTTCCTTGAAACAACTCTTACCCTGCTACTCAGCTCGAATTATGCTTACATCTTGTTGTCCCCCCAGCTAGACAGAGCTCCTCAGGGACCTTCTCCTGCCCATTTGTCCCATTTTCCTTGCAGAGGACTGGACACAACACAGGTCCTCATCCATCTCTGGATTTGTTGATTGAAACTGCTCAGTTCCTCTCTGGTGAGAGGAAAAAATGTCCCTGAACCCCTGGACCCTTGAACCCCTGAGACAGAGGAGGAACTCCAACAATCGGGCAACCACACTGAGAGGGCCAACGCTCTGCCTCCCAGTCTGCCTTATGATCAGTCTCGTGAAAACCTCCCCCCAGATTAATTTATTTCTTAACCCAACCTGGTGAAGACTGTAATTTCATTCCTCCAACCAAGAATGTTGCTTCATGGCTGTAATATACCTGGGTAGTTTGCAAAATTTATAGTAATTCCTTGACGTACATACAGATGAATGCAATCCCAGGCTGTGCCTTGTGCACGACTATCTAATGTGATGGGGTTTCTAACCTTGTGACAGCTACAAAGTGCCTTCTGTATTTCCTTTTCTTTAAAAATCAGGTTCCTTCGACTCTGGACTTTCCCATCTGCTGGTGCAGCTGGAGGTGACTTCCTGCTTTGTCAGCTGACCGTGAGTCACATCGCTGCTGCACTGCACGTTACCCAGGCTGCTTCTGTGTCCACAGTGGCCGGGAGAGGGAACGATTGATTGGCGCTCTGGGTCTCCCTCTCGGTGGGATACTTTTTCTTTCCTGTTCATTTGAATCCTCACAGTTACATCTTCGCTCCCCAGCTTCTGCTTCTGTGATGATGCTTCAAAGATCGAAAACCAGTTTCCTGCATTCCAGAATGAAAATGACTTTCTAAAAAGTCCATCTCTGTAGGCAATGAATCATCCATCTGGGCAATCCCTTTCATCAAAGGGGTCTTTCCTTTGAGCCACATTTTGGGGATATCCTCAGTAAGGTGATGACAGTGTAACTGGATTGCTTGTGCCACTGACCTAGTTGGGAAAAAATACATTTGTGGTTTATTTAAGTGGTAATGACTGAGTGCTTGTTCTGGGATCAGAATGATACAAATCGAGTTTAAAAGGAATTTCAAAATCACAGGAAAGGAGCTATGAGGGCTCAAGGGGTGGGTTTGGAATACAAAGAAGGAAACTTCCTGGATTGGGAAAGTCATTGGAACAAAACTGCAGGTGGGGAGTTTGTGGCTCCACAATAAGCAACCCCTAGAAAATCAGAGGAGATTGGACACTGCTCTGCCTTCTGCAAAGATCTTGCATATTATTTAGCTACCTGGGGGTTTAAAGTCCTTCTCATTAAAGAAATAAACAGGAGAAACATAACCTATCTTTTTTGATACTTTTGGAAAAAGCCAGTAAAGTAGTATCATGATGTGCTCAGCAAAGGTACATACATCAAATATGCGCTTTTCCCCAACTAAGTCAGTGTCACGCGCACTCCAGTCACCTTGTCACCTTGACAAGTCACCTTGTCATCACCTCTCATCTGTCCAGAGGTATGATTTTATTAGCAGGGCCCGCAGACTGCCTCATTTATTCTTTGATTTGTCAGAGAATTACTGGGATGAAAATGACTTGGAAAACAAAAAAGCAAGTAAGTTAGAGGCAAAGTACAAGCGTGAGAAAGTATGCTCTCATTTGCAGATCCTAACGAGAAGTACACTCGTAGGGTGGGCAGGGGGCAGGAACTGGTCGGCTGACGCCTTTGAGACTTAAGGAGGGGTCACTAGCCCTGACTTAGTGAAGCAAATGCTCCATCAGCATTCTACTTGTTTCACTATCACTAATCATTAAATCACCTATAATTAACCTAAACCAAACATGACCATCTCAAATATTGACGTGGGTATAATATCAATAGGCAGCAAGCTTTTAGGTTGGATTTTCTCGATGCAGTTTCAATTTGAGACATTCTTGTCCATTTGCCAGACCATGCATCAGACTGTACAGCCTGGTAATGATTTTAGAAAAATAGGCATCAGGTTTTTTGTCAAGAAAATCAGGTCATAGTCACCAAAGGAATAGGCAATAAGCAACAGGATGAGGCTGTAAATTAATAATGGCTTTAAAAAGATAGATGTCTGTTTTTTCCTCATCTAAAAGCCTGGAAGTAGGAAGCTGGGTCTGGTATGGCAGCTCTGTTCTCCAAAGCTGTCAGGGACCTAGGATTCTTCCAGATCGCTCTCCTGTCATCTCAAAGCAATGTCCCAAAGACAGCTCCTGCCATTAGAGATGCATTACAAGGGGAAGGCCAAGGGTCTTAATGTACATGCCATCGGTCTGTTAAGGAAAGTTCCCAGAAGCCACCACCCACAATGACACTTCCCCTTATATCCTATTAGTCAGAAGTTCACCACTTAGACACACCTAGCTGCCAAAAAGGTTCAGAAATTCGGTCCTTTTCTGCACTGCCATGGGCTGTGTACCTCACTAGGACAGGAGGAAAGCTGGTTATTAAGAGATGATTCTGGGAACCAAGACGCATTACATAGGCAACTTTAACACTAATCACACTTCCACTTAATGTGGAAATAAAGTCATCTGCATTTAGGTAAAAAGTTGGTTGAAAACAGAAATAACAATTTAATTTTTTTAAAAAATTGAGACCCAGGGTCTCACTCTGTCACCCTGGGTAGAGTCCTGTGGCATCATAGCTCACAGCAACCTCAAAACTTGGGCTCAAGCAATTGATCCTCTTGTCTCAGCCTCCTGCGTAGCTGGGAATACAGGCTTCCTACAAAATGCCTAGCAACTTTAATTTTTATTTTTAGTAGAGATGGGGTCTCACTCTTGCTCAAGCTGGTCTTGAAAACCTAAGCTCAGGTGATCCACCAACCTCGGCCTCCCAGAGTGCTAGAATTACAGAGGTAAGCCACCATGCCTGGCCAGAAATAATAATTTAAATTCAATGTAATAATTTACAGATCATTTTGGGATTCTAGACAGCACATAGACATCTATTAGCTCCATAATATCTTGGGTATGTCTAACTCCTTTATGCCAACCTTTCTTGATGGGTGATATTACAGATTTGTGTTAAAGAAATACATGTAGCCAGTAAGAGTTTAGATCACAGCAGTACCTTAAGCTCCAAACAGAAAAGGAGAAAGAAAAACACTAGTATAGTCTATCAATGGGGAAGGGAGAGGAGGCAGAGAAGAGGGAGAAGAGTGAGAAGAGGGAAGGGGGGAGGAGGGAGGGTGACTGGTCAGATTTCTAACTTGCACAATGTGAAGGTGTTCAGCACAGCCCCTGGGTGAAGGACTCAACTGCAGCTTGAACTTTCCCTTAGAAGTGAAAACAATGTCACCAAACAGAAAAGAATATACGCAAGTCAGCGCTGTACCCTTACTGCATTCAGTGAAGTTATTCTTGGCATTCTGTCTTGGAGAAATTCAGATCTATATTTGTAGGTGTGCCTACATGTCTTGTTTAAATAAAATATTTCAAGTTTTTGTATTCCTTCTCATAAATCCTAGTGATGAATGGGCACTCCTCAAAAGTCCATTTCATAAAAGTCCAGAAATCTCAGTAATGTAGATTATGTATCTCATACTATTGCCTTAAATTGGAAAGTTCTAAATTTGTATTAAGGAGAAGCTGTACCAACTATTTAGAACGGATTGTTCTAAGATCCCCTCTTTGTAGGGGTTGCTTATTGTGGAGCCATCCTGAACTGGCTTTCGTTCAGGATGCCCCTGTCATAGCACTTGCACATCTTAGTTATTTCTGAATTACAGATGGAAAGATAGTGGTCATTCTCTGAGGTTAACCTACTTTACCTAGAAAGGAAATGAATAACAACATTGTCAACAAAACTCCAAAGTGGAATCATAAGGAAAAATCCTATGAATCTTTCAATCAAAATGAGATCACCTTTTTAAGATAACCTATTGTGTAAAAAAAATTATAGCAAGGTACTTAGATATGACCTTAGAGGGTTAGCTCCAGTGACTAAACCCCCAACCAAACAAAAGCTAAAATTCTGTTCTGACTCAAAGGCAGAATTCCACTACCTGAGTCACCTAAAAACCTTCAGCAGTACTCTGGATTTTCCTGAAAGGATCCCCAGCCAAGGATTGGGCAGGTTTAGCCATGTTCTCTTATGAAACCAGTTGATGATACAATCACAAGGACGATGGCTCAAAGGTTATGGGCTGGGTTGATGCCAGCCCCTGGTAGGGTGCCCTCCCTTCAGCACAGAGTACGCTAACCTCTTAATATCAAGACACTTTTAGCTCAAACATCTACACTGACCGCTCGTGGTAAAAGCACCACTTTCAGCTCTATCTTTTCACAATATCAAGTGTGTTCAGTCCTCTTTGGCTCAATTCTGTCCTCTCTTGATACTTATGGAAAATACATGTTCATTTTCAGCTGCATTTGCTCATTTGCTTTTAATCATTCTTCTCTTTCTGCTTACTTCTCAGGAGAGAATCATTTCCAAAACCCAGTATAAAAATCATCCTCAAGCCCTCATCACTTAGAGGAGGGTGAGCATCTTAGACTTAAAACGCATTCAAGCCAGAAAGGGCTTTAAGGATCTCCTGGTCCAAACTTGGTTCAAAGCAGTTAGGATGCCCACAGCAGCTCTCCAGTGCAGACACGCGCTCAGAACGGGGCGCTCAAAACTTTCAGTGCTTTGACCCAACAATTATACAATGAAGGAATTTAGTCTACAGAGATGCCCTGAACTGTGTGCAAAGGCATACATGCACGGCCCCTCACTGAGGTGCTGATGAAAATCAAGAAATATTGGAAACAGCCTTCCAATAAGATGTGATGTCTGTAAACAAAAAAAGGGTCTTACACGTATGAGGAGATGCAGCAGACATGATCAGAAGAAGGTGCTCACAACAGCATCCCGATCAGTTCTTATGCATGCATGAGTAGATGGCGGCTGTGCACACGTGTGTGTGCACAGAAAGAGGGGAGAATGCCTGGGAGCCTGTTTTGACAGTGGCAACCTCTAAGAAATACGATTTGCAGAGCAGTGAGGAAGGGGGAAGGCATTTATATTTTATTTTATACACTCTTGCTATTAGTTTTTAAAGCGAAACCATTAAAGGATAAAAGGGCCACAGGTGTGGTTTCCTGCCTCTTGGGTCAATGCTCTATCAAAAGTGCTGGTGTGAACAATTTCCTAGAGCACTAAATACGCTTCTCAGAGTGTTCAGAAGTATGCTTCTCAGATCCTTTCCCAGCTGTCCAGATAATATGCATGATATAAACATATTGAACAGCCTTTGCTGTTGGCTAGTGCCGGAATCGCGATTCCTTAAAGGTTCAATATGACAGAAAGTAGTTCATTCCCTCCCCCGCCCCGCCCTCTCTGCCGCCTGTTAGGGTCAAAGCCAACTGTGGAGGCCACACGGTAACGACACAGGAGTGCCGCTAACTGTGCTCCCTCTCTCCTCCTGTCCCCTTCCATCAATGCCTCTCTGAACTCTGCATGAGGATATGGTATTAACACTGCAATCCAAGTTTCCCCTGGCCTTACCAGACCGCACAGATAACAGGAACAACCTTAACTCAAATTTCCCTGGTTTTTCCCAGAGCCTGAGGATGGTGGACCTTCAACCCCCTGCAAGGTTTCATTCACATATTTTCCGGAGGCTCCTAGGAGGTGACTCCTGGGTACTGCCAAATAACATCCCTTCTCCAAACTGGTCTCTAGTGTCTCCTGACCGTTAACTGGCCATCGGTGTCTCCTGCGTGGCACCTCTATAGACTCTCACAGCTGAAGCCCAGAAAAGCCACAAATGCCCAAGTTATATGACATTCTCCTATAAGTGGGAGGAATGCGTCCTCCCCCTATCCTCTCCTGCCAACCTAGTGGGGGCATCCAGCACTGGTTCCCCAAATGTGGCTTCTGCTCCAGGATATAACAGAATTATTAGTAATCAGAATTTCAGTTTCCTTCCGTAGCCTACTGACTTGCCCAGAGGACTTTCTTTTCTTTCTTTTTTTTTTTTAATAGTCAATTTGTTTTTATTTTTGAGACAGAGTCTTATTTTGTCACCCTCGGTAGAGTGCCGTGGTGTCATAGCTCACAGCAACCTCAAACTCTTGGACTTAAGCAACTGTCTTGCCTCAGCCTCCCAAATACCTGGGACTATAGGCGCCCACCACAATGCCTGACTATTTTTTAGAGATGGGGCCTCGCTCTTGCTCAGGCTGGTTTTGAGCATGTGAGCTCAGGCAATCCACCTGTCTCAGCCTCCCAAGTGCTGGTATTATAGGTGGGAGTCACCGTGCCTTGTCCTAAGATGGTCAATTTTTAAATTGAGAGATTGTGATTAAGGTAACATACCCAGCCCTGCTGCTATTCTAAACTGTACTTTTGTGCAAAAAACCTACTATTTCCTCAGGGGACTCACTAATGTTTCCCAGAAATTTGCCATAAGATATACAAATAGACAATGTGAAAGACAAATGTGAAAGACATCCCTTGGAGTTGTACAGTGCACAACCTGCCCAACCTTCCCAACCTGCACTGTATAGTGGCCCCAACTATTTAATGAACTTAAAGGTCTTGGTTTGGCTTGTTTCAAATTTAATTCAAAGAACTTGCTTGCTTTATTCATCCTTTGTCCCAAAGAGGATATGAGGTAGTTTATATCTAAAGTACTGAAAAATTAATCGCCCAGAGGACTTTCATTCCTGAATATTGAGTGCCCGCCCTCCCCATGCAGATGTGTACACACGTGCAGTGGCAAATGAAACTGCCAAGGCCCCCACTATCATGGATTGTTCCATCTAATCATGGAGAAAGATAAAAGCAAATAAATATACAGCTACAAGTTGAGATAAATGGTATGAAAGAAATAGCGAGGTGTGACAAAAAATTACGAAGGAGCTACCATAGATCAGATGGCCAGAAAAACCCTCTTGAAGTCCAGACAGTTTATATAACTCAGTCATATTGAAAGTCCAGATTTGGGGAAAGGGAGAGGGGCAGAGATTTTAGAAGAAAGGGATGGAGGGGATGGCATGTAGAAGAAGAGGAGGAGCTAATATTTTGAGAAATTATTATAAGCCAATAACATTCTAACAACTTTACATTTATTATATTCTTTTTTTTTTTTTGGCCGGGGCCACGTTTGAACCCACCACCTCCAGTATATGGGGTCGGTGCCCTACTCCTTTGAGCCACAGGCGCCGCCAATTTATTATATTCTTAACACAATCTGGTGAAGTAGAAACTATTTTTTAATCCCACCTAACAGAGGTGTAAGATAAAGCCCGGAAAGTTCCAGGAATTTGCCTTTGTCACACAGCTGGTGAGTGACAAAGGCAGACTCTGAGCCCGGGTAGGCTCAGATCCTAAGGAAGGAAAGACTTCGGATTATTTTGGTAACTTATGGCTGAAGTAGAAGGGGAAAAAAAACTGCAGACAGAGCTAGCAAAGCCAGCAGGGACTAGTTCGGGGGGGTGGTGCGTGGTCCCATTTCATCCTCAGAGTACCGCACCGTTGATTAATGCTGCTCTGAAGGGACAACATTGTTTTGAGGAGGCAGCTGTCATAACGCAAATAATCATCACTTACATTGTTTTTGTAATCTGAGAAAATGAGAACGCTTCCTTATCCAGTGAATAAGAAAAGAAACTAAGATCCTGGAAGCTGAATGATACTTTCCCGCACACATGCTGACTCGATGTGTGACTTAGGAAATGGGACCACCTCCCAGGACCTGCTTGTAGCAACCTGTCCCCTTGTTATAGAATTACAGACGTCCAAATTCAATAACATTCCACCTGGGGGCGAATACTGAGTTAGTAATAGAGGGATAAGGAACCAGTTACTAGAAGATAACTTGGACTATAAGTCCCTGGAGATAAAAAAAGGTACAAGTATCCGGTATACACACTAAGTTAACTCTGGTCAATTTTATCAATAGAAAAAGTGAAGAGGCAACAATTTCTTTACTCCTAAGGTCAGGATTCTGTTTTCTTGCTCTTCTGAATCTCCTCAGAGGATTCCTCCAACTCTTAGGAAATTCTGCAATTCATCTAAAACCTGAGACTGTGAATTCAGCCTAATTGCCTCCCAGGGTGTCCAAACTTTTGGTTTCTCTGGAAACCACATTGGAAAAAAAAAGTGTTGTTGTCCTGGGCTACACATTAAATACACAAACGCTGACAAAAGCTGATAAGCCAAAAAACCCACTCTGTGCTTAATTTTTGTGCTATCCATTGCCACAGATAAGCATAAAAGTCCTCACATAATCCACATGTGGCCCGCAGGCATCAGGTTGGACACCCCGGCAGTTCTAACCTCAGCTCTGTCATGTAATCTGGGTAGAACAGAGAGGGGATTTCCCACATTCTGTTTCCTTGTAATGCTAAACCCTCACTGTTTAACTTGTTCTCACTTGTTGAATACAGTGGGCTTCATTCTCCACCCTCCTTCTCTAGGAGCCCCTCAATTTCTGTTTGGAAATCTGCATGGTGCCAGGAAGGCTAACTCCATCTCAGTGGCCAGGTGGAAACATGTGGCCCAGGCTGAACCATCAGCATTCTATCTCCATGGCCACAGCGATTGTGATGTAAGCCTGTTTGTCCAGAGTCGGCCTCAGGGGTTCCACTGGGAATACAGATAAAGTCCCTCTGTTCCTCCTGCTGTATTCCAATAAGAAGCCAAGGAGCTAGAGCCATCTGGGAAACATAAGAGGTGAGTCAACAACCAGGAAAACAAAGTAGTGACATGAGGCTCTAGCTCCCAGGTGACCCCTGAGCCAAAAGGCTCTACCTTTTCAGAAACCTGCACTTTTCGGGGACATGAAAAATTCAATCAGTTGATTAAATTGACTTCATGGAACATGACGGAGAGCCTCCTTTGGGGCCAGGCACAGTATTAGGCACTTGGAATACACTGGTGCATAAAACAGATAAGAAGCCCTGTCCTGGAGGAGAAAGAGACAAATGACAGACAATGAGCAGAACAAGTTAAATAGCAGCATGTTCGAGATACGCACTGTGGGAAGAGGAAAGGAAGAGCAGGTGAGAAGGATGGAGAATGGGGGCTGGTAGGGAGCAGGTTCTCTACTAAGATGGTACAAGTCAGGGGTCTCTCAGCCACTTGCTATCCCTTACTTGTTAATAATCTTGCAATACTTTAAGACAGCAGTCCTCAAACTTTTTGGTCCTGGAGATGCCTTTCACGGAAGACAATTTTTCCACAGACCCACAGGTGGGGGTGTGGTTTCAGAATGATTCACGTGCATTATAATTTATCGTGCGCTTTATTTCTGTTATTGTTACACTGTAACATTGAATAAAATTATTATACAACTCTCCATGACACAGAATCAATGAGAGCCCTGAGTTTGTTTTTCTGCGCCTAGATGGTCCCATCCCATATTTGCAGCCCTTCCCCAGCCCTAGGCTCACACCCCTGCTCCCCCTCAGATCATCAGGCCTTAGATTTTCATAAGGAGCACTTAACCTAGACCCTGGCCTGCACAGTTTACAGTAGGGCTGGTGCTCCTATGAGAATCTAATGTTGCCACTGATCTGCCGAGAGGCTAAGCTCAGGCGGTGAAGCAAATGATGGGCATCAGCTGTAAATAGAGGCAAAACACCCACCGCTCAACCCCTGCTCTGTGGCCAGGCTCCTAATGGGCCACACAGCCCAGAGATTGGGGACCTCAGCCTCGGGACATTTCAAATCCTTGTAACCCCTTCCCTGAAACACACACGTATGTACGTCCAAGGTCAGCAATTTTAATAAATTTTAAAATAACAAAAGAAATGTTAATTAGATTTGTCTGTGAGTCAGGGAGTGGGGCAAATTTTATTTGACTCCTAAATAAAAGTTAAACTAATTCAGTAATAAAAAACAACAACACAGATCCACCTGTTTTTGGTAGGGGGTAGAGAAACTCAAAATCTACCATTTCAATGCTGTAGCACTTTGACGCTAATTATGATACTATCCTGAAATAATAAAGTTCTTTTACTCCCATTGTTTCTGCTTCTTTTGCTGTTGTTCTTTTTAAAATAATTTTTATTTCAAAATAATAGGGGTCCAAGTTTGTTGTTACATGGATGAATTGTATAATGCTGCAGTCAGGGTCTGCTTCTTTATTTGTTATTTTTATTTTATTTTATTTCTTTTTTGAGACAGTCCCACTTTGTCACACTCAGTAGAGTGCCACGGCATCGTAGCTCACAGCAACCTCAAAACTCTCGGGTTCAAGTGATCCTCCTACCTCAGCCTTCACAGTAGCTGGGACTACAGGCATTGCCACAATGCCCGGCTATTTTTAGAGACAGGAGTCTCATTCTTGCTCAGGCTGGTCTCGTACTACTGAGCTCAAGCGATTCACCTGCCTCGGCCTCCCAGAGTGTTAGGATTACAGGCATGAGCCACCTCACCTGGCTCCAGGGTCTGCTTCTTGAAATTTAAAAATCATTCACTTGTTTCTCTTTCTGATATTGATTTATAAAAAATGCAGCAAATTAGCATTGACAATGCTTGTAACAGCTTGAGCTGTTAAATTCTGTAATTCCAGTTTTCCCAGGACCAGCTTGCAAGAACTACAATATTGTCACTGAGTTAAAAGCAAGCAAACAAGAAGGCCAGAAAGCTCGAGAGCCAGAGCAAATTAACTTAATACAGAGATGTCTTCTCCCTCCACCTTCTGAGTACATAGCTAGTGGCTTCCTGTGCAGGAAATATTTTGTCTTAGTTAAGACTGGCATTCCCCCCTCCCTGCCCTTTGTACAACGTATGATGTCGCGTAAAAAAGAAACCATAGAGACTCGGGTCTTTTGAACACTAGGAATAAATACAATCTGTCTCTTGTCATAGCACTTACTTTTTAGCAGTTGTCTATTCATAGGCCTTGTGTTTTTAAAAATGGTCCAGTGCAGGACAAACTAAAGCTATGCTCTGATAATTCCTGAAAGACATGTTTATAAACATGACTGAATTAGCCTAATGAGCCTTCATGCAAATGCTTTGTGCCCCTACCAGTTTCAGATCTCATGCGTTTTCTAGATGCCCCAGAGTTCAGCCTCACTGAAGCTTAATTGCTGCTGAATGAGGCACCAGGGGGCAGAGCCAGGGAGAGATGAGTGGGGAGAAGGTGTCCTATCTTCTCAAAGGCTCTCTCAATGAACCCCAAACCATAAAAAAAAAAAGTAAAATAAAATCAAATTTGATGAAGGCAAAAAAACAAAGTGCTCTCCCTAAAACCCAGATGCTGACAAAGGACCAGGCTCATCCTCACCCAAGGAAAACATAGCTGAGCTGTAATAGTATTGATTGTTAAATTAGTGAAAAGATGAAAACTTAAATCATCAGGAATGGATAGATTCTGCACATCATGTTGCGATAATTGGCCAGACTTTTGGCAAAAGAAGATTCCCCTCCTGCTAGAAGCCAAATGCAATTCCAATGGATGAGAACCAAGTTCACGTGCACAGAAATGCGCGCACCTGCACACCCAGGCACAGTAATCACAGATATTTCAAGAGCCATGTAAGAAATCCCGAGGAAAGTGTTGACAGATCCGACCATGTAAAAATGTTAAACTTCTGAACATTAACAAGTTCATAAGCCTAAAACACAAACTTCTACACACAAAGAAAAAATCTATACTAGTAGAGGTAATCTAATGTCCTTCAACGAGAACGCACTCATAAAAATTAATTAGAAAAATATGAAAATGTTGGGGAAAAATGGGCAAAGGACACAAGACAGCTCTCTGACAGAGCAAATATAAATGAATTTTAAAGAAAAATGTCTGTCTCAAAACTTAACGAAAGCAGTTCATTGAAACAACAGTAAGGAACTTATTACCAAGTTAGCAAAAGTAACTTTTTTCCCCAATACTGTTAAGAGCACAATGAAATAGGAAATCTCATATATGGCTGGTAGGGCTATGAAACTTTCCGGAAAGGGATCTGTTGTTTCTCAAGAAGCCTCAAAGTGCTTATATCCTCTGACCTAGCAATTCTACTTCCAAGAACATATCGTCAGAAAGTAATTCAGAAATTCCAAAATACAGACGAGTAATCATGCATAAATTTGCTTATTTCATCATTGCTTGTAAAATGAAAACATAAGCGTCCAAATGTCCGCTACTCATTTCAATATATATATATATATATATATATATATATTTTATTTTAGCAACTAATATGCCACACACTGAGCTAGAACAGAAGCCAAAGACAGACATGATCTTTATCCCTGTAGGACTAACAGTCTGGGAGGAGATAAACATATAATCGAGTAATTATAACTTGTGCTATAGGAGCTTGCAGCAGAGGGGACCTTGCCAGAGAACGTGACAGTTAAACTCAAACTAAAATATTATTTGTTTCGAATGTGTGTAATTAATCAGAGGATGAGGATAGTAGAAGAGAAGAGCATTCTGGGAAAAGGGAACAGCATAGGCCAAGATCTGTGGGGGACGGCGGGGGGAGGGTAGACCGAAATTAAGTGTTGTCGTGTTTCCAAGTGGCAATGCAAAGAATTCAATGGGGACAAATTAGGACCTGGTAGGAAACACAGCAAAGTAGCTTTTTTTAACTTTTTTTTTTTGCAGTTTTTGGCCAGGCTGGGTTTGAACCCGCCACCTCCAGCATATGGGGCCAGTGCCCTCCTCCGTTGAGCCACAGGCGCTGCTTTTTTAAAAATGTAAACAAAGATTTTTGACTTTAAAAATAAAGTTAAAATCTATGCAGCACATTCATGGAAAAACAGGATAGCATCTGTTACAAATAAGACAAATATTATATAACCCTTAATAAGGTTATTTATGATTTTTATCTTTTCATGTCTTAGATTTAAATCTTTTATCCATCTTTTTATAAGTGAGTCCAGTTTTAGTCTTTTACATGTGGTTATCCAGTTCTCCCAGCACCATTTATTGAATAGGGATTCTTTCCCCACTGTATGCTTTTGTTTGTCTTATCAAAGATCAGATGGTGATAAGAGACAGGTTTCATCTCTTGGTTTTCTATTCGGTTCCATTTGTCCACGTCTCTATTTTTGTGCCAATATCATGCTATTTTGACATGAAAGCCAGGTCAGTGGCTGCTTTTCTCTAAATCACATTCATTTAACACAGATTTTCTTTCATTAAAAAAAAAAATAGAAAATCTGAGGGCACTTACTGTAAATTTGCAGTGATCTTTATTTCAAAGTTGAAATCGAGATGTGGCATTTTGTTATATGCCTTTTATATATTGTCACAATTTTGTGTTGGAGATTTTGTTTAACCATTTCTACCTGGTTCACAAGATCAGCCAACCATGACTGACTGCGTGAAGGTTTATAATCTGTTTGTAACAAAATCCTTCTGATTTCAGCACATTGATATCCTAATTTCTGTGACCTTCCCCAAAATCTTTCTATTAAAAGCAAGTTTGTAACTTGAAAAAAAATAAGATTATTTATGAAGAGTTTAATGACATAGGAAAACGGCCATGACATAAAATTAAGCAAAAGGAAAAAGTAAATGTTAAATAGCATAAATTATACTTTATACATACACACACAGAAACACATAAGTATGTAATTTTAAAAAAAGCATACACTCGGGCAGTGCCTGTGGCTCAAAGGAGTAGGGCGCCAGCCCCATATGCTGGAGGTGGTGGGTTCAAACCCAGCCCTGGCCAAAAATAGCAAAAAAAAAAAAAAAAAAAATACACTCCATACCATTAATGGTGCTCATGTCAGAATGACATTACAGAGTTCTCCCCTATTTCTTTCTACTTTAATGTTCTTTCCAAATAGTTAGATTAGCATCTTTTACTTTTATGAATGATTATGACAGATATTGATAGTTTGAGAACATGAAGATCTTGACAGAATAAACTTAGTTCAATATCTAGCCCATAGAAGCCCTATATAAAGGATATTCAATTAATGAAGTAGTCGATCTCCTTGCAAGATTGTAAAAAATTGTCAGAACTATGAAAATGTTTTAGGAATGTTTTAGGCATGCATTTCTACCTATTTGAAACATGTGGAATTGGCCAAATTAATTACGAATTCTCTGTCCACTAAATCAACATTTCTTCCAGGGTCCTGGAAGATTCAAAGATGAAAACCGAAGCTAAAGATTACAAGCAGCAACAAAGTTCCGCTGTTAATCTGGTTAAAACTGACAACTGTGAGATGTATGGATTATTGTCTACAAGTTTAGAAGCAGGAAGCAGTGCTCACTGCGCTTGCCAAGGGGCATATAAACCAAGAAAGTTGTTATGTAGAAAATCAAGATCAGAGGGTGAGCACAAAGCCGTTCTTGGAGAACCAAACAGTTTGCGGTGACAGGCAGTGACGTGAGGTTATGTTTATGTGAATACAAACATTCTCACCCCATGTCTGGTGACTAAAGTGTTTTCTTCCCATCGTGTTAATTGTGGAAGTATGTCTGTCATTATTAACGTGTCAAATAGAGGTCTTGATATTATCTGCAACTGATCATTTGATTAGGTTTTACCGCAGGAAAAGTCTGGCCACAGCCTGCCACAGGACAGCCAGGCTTGACGCACAGAAAGCCCTTGTCGCACCCGGGCTAGCCAGAGTGATGCAGGATAACAACACACCTGATCCCTCTGTGTCTCCGTGGCAACACAGCTGCTTGTCAGACCAAACGATAATGATCTAGCATGTGGAAGAGGCTTACCCTGTGACAAGAGGGAGTTTTCAAAGGTAGCGCGTCAACAGCAACGCCTCAGCAACAGCTGTTTGTTATTGCAGTAGATAAGGACACAGCCATCAGGCCTGCCTGGTGGAAAATTCCAGCCTTGGAAGAAGGAACAGGGGTATAAATGTCCTCTTTCTTGGGGGAAAGAAGCAGACAAAGTGTATGCTGAGTTAGCAGTTAAGCCCCTATTCCTCTATAAATTATTTGTTGGATACAGAAAACTTCCCTTCCTAACATCTCAGCATTTTCACGGGAGACCTTCAGATCTCTGCCATTGAGACTTGTCAGTCATTCTTAAGAAGTAATCAGGGAAAAATGGACGAAGGTCCTCGTCCCTAAGGCAGCGTGGGGCCCTACCCCTCTGGCCACAACAGCTCATTCTTTTTTCCTTTTTTATTAGAACCCATCTGAGATTTTGTAGGCACATTCGCCTGGGTGTGTATATTCCCTACAGGTCCTTGGGGCAGGATTATTGTCTCTTTTTTATCTTTGTATCTATAGTGCCTGGCATAGAATAAAAATTCAACCAATATTTACTAGTGGTGACAGTGATAGTTGTGTAAAAAGCAAGATAGTTAGAAGTATAGCTAAGTCTCTATTAGAATTCTATTCCCACTGCACGGCTGTGTCATAATAAATTGAGAAGAGCCAGCTACTTGTCTTTCTATCAGTATATACATAGTTATACACACACGGACTATATACATATCAGCTGTAAGTATGCTGATATATATGCATGTGTGTCTATATTATATATGTATTTATATATAATATCTATTTATTATAGAATAGTACATATGTTTTAACTACAGCCTTTAAAAATTATTATTATTATTATTATTGAGACAGAGTCTCACTTCATTACCCTGGGTAGAGTGCTGTGCTGTCACAGCTCACAGCAACCTCAAACTCTTGGGCTTGAGCAGTCCTCTTGCCTCAGCCTCCCAAGTAGCTAGGATTAGAGAGATACACCATTATAACAGGTTAGTTTTTCTAGTTTTAGCAGATACAGGGTCTTGCTCTTGAACTCCTAAACTCAAGCAATCCACCCACCTCGGCCTCCCCGGGTGCTAAGATTACAGGCACCACCACGCCCAGCACAAACTAAAAATATAATTATTTGATTTGATTATTTTTGCCCTTGATGCTCTTCAAAGACATGTCCTCTACAACTGCTACCTGGAATGATTTGTATTTTAGCCATCAGGAAGTCCTGTTTTCAAATAAACTGTTTATCTTAGGACAATATTATATGTACAGAAGAATTATTGTCATTAGCACAGAAAGAGCACAGAGAGTTCCCTGCCCTGCATACAATTTTCCCTGTTATGAACATATTACATAAGTATGGTACCTGTGTCACAATGAACCAATTTTGATAGTGTATTTCCTCAGTTTTCCTTCAATGTCTTTTTCTATCCTATGATCCCACAGGACACCACATTACATTAAGCAGTCGTGTCTCCTTTTGGCTCCTCTTGGCTATCACAGTTTCTTAGACTTCCCTTGGTTTTGATGACCTTGAATGTTTGGAGGAGTAATGGTCAGGTATGTTGTAATTTGTCTGATGTTTTTCTCACGGTTAGAGTGGGTCATGCATTTGGAGGAGGAAGCTCACAGCAATAAAGTGCCATTCTCATCCCATCATATCAAGGGTGCACGCTATCAACTACTTACCACTGCTAGGAGGTTCTTTTGTTTGTTTGTTGTTTGTTTTTGTTTTTTGAGAAGAGTCTCGGCTCAGCGCCTGTGGCTCAACGGGCTAAGGCGCCAGCCACGTACACCTGAGCTGGCGGGTTCGAATCCAGCCCGGGCCTGCCAAACAACAATGACGGCTACAACCAAAAAATGGCCAGGCGTTGTGGCGGGTGCCTGTAGTCCCAGCTACTTGGGAGGCGGAGGCAGGAGACTCGCTTGAGCCTAGGAGTTGGAGGTTGCTGCGAGCTGTGATG
>CAUYRH010101441.1:0-56972 GCA_963574655.1 Perodicticus potto | reverse complement strand
AGGGCTCGGCGCTTGTGGCTCAACGGGCTAAGGCATCAGCCACGTACACCTGAGCTGGCAGGTTCGAATCCAGCCCGGGCCCGCCAAACAACAATGACAGCTGCAACCAAAAAATGGCCGGGCGTTGTGGCAGGCGCCTGTAGTCCCAGCGACATGGGAGGCAGAGGCAAGAGACTTCCTTGAGCCCAGGAATTGGAGGTTGCTGTGAGCTGTAATGCCACAGCACTCTATCCAGGGTGACAGCTTGAGGCTCTGTCTCAAAAAAAAAAAAAAATAATAATAATAACCCTAGGCTCGGCACCTGTAGCTCAAGCAGCTAGGGCAACAGACACATACACCGGAGCTGGCAGGTTCGAATCCAGCCCAGGTCCGCCAAACAACAATGGGAATGACAACCAAAAAATAGCCAGGCGCTGTGGCAGGTGCCTGCAGTCCCAGCTACTTGGGAGGCTGAGGCAAGAGAATCGCTTAAGCCCAAGAGGTGGAGGTTGCTGTGAACTCTGACGCCACAGCACTTTACACAGGGCAACAGCTTGAGACTCTGTCTCAAAAAAAAAAAAAAAACCCCTAATTTATCTCAAATTTCTTTGATGAATATCATCAAATAAATGATACCTTCAAATAAATGAATATAGATTTCTTTCTTTTTTTTTTTTTGAGACAGAGCTTTACTATGTTGCCCTCAGTAGAGTGCCGTGGCATCATGCTCACAGCAACCTCAAACTCTTGGGCTCAAGTGATTCTCTTGCCTCAGCCTCCCAAGTAGCTGGGACTACAGATGCTGGCCACAATGCCCAGCTATTTTTTTGTTGCCATTATCATTGTTGTTTAGCAGGCCTGGGCCAGGTTCAAACCCGCCTGACTTGTGTATGTGGCCGAGGCCCTAACTCCTGAATTATGGGTGCCAAGCCAGATTTCTGAAAAAAAGGAGTCAACTCAGGCTCCCACTGAAGCCAGGATTCTGTGAGCAGCAAAGGAAACAATAAAAAACCACAATGAGGTGAAATCCAGATGTGTGCACAGCCATGAGTTCTTAAAAGACAATCAGAAAGTAAAACTCAATGGCAGGCGTCCTTGTAGGGGCCTATAGTCCCAGATACTTGGGAGGCTGAGACAGGAGGATTGCTTGAGCCCACTGCTTGAGGTTGCTATGAACTGTGATGCCACAGGACTCTAGCCTGGGGGTGACAAAGTGAGACTGTTTCAAATTTTTAAAAAAAGGAACTGCCTGATACCTGGAAACTTGGTCCACTGCTCTGACCATCTCTGCCTGGGAAACCCAGAGCTAATGAAGCTACGTCTCCTCAGTCCCCAGGCTGGTCAGCAAGAGAGGAATGATGGGATTAGACTCTCTGCAACCCCACTGAGCCATGGTCTAGGTGAGTGGCCACTTAGTGGCCAGCAGCCTAACTGCTCCAGGGAGACACAGTTCTACCACCAGGGCCCAGCAGGACTGGCCTGGACCTGACCAGAACCTGACCCAGACCAGCCCAGCCCTGACACACAGGACCCTGGAAGCAAAGCCAATCCACAGAGGTGCTGAGACAGATGATGTGGTTTCTTCAATAAGTAAATTAGCGGGGAAGAAAAAGAGTGAATTAGTGGGGACACTAGCAGGACCCCATGCCAAACCACAGGACGTGAAGGGATCTACATGCACTCAGGAGTCCCCGTACTTGTAACCCTTGAAATAGTTACTTGAGTGCCACTATGACAGCTGGACACAAGATAACCTGGGTGGGCAAGGATGGAGCTGACCCGTGGGGAAGGTGCCAGGTGCAGCTCCCACATCCTGCTTCTGTCCAGGCTAGAACCCCCTCAGATGTCTCCATATAAGCCTAGAGGCCTTACCTTGCTCCGGTGGCCACTAACAAGGCGGGTGCTGGTGCCCTCGACCCAGCTAACGTACCAGAGTGTGCCGGCCGTGGTGCCCACCACGCCCATGTCCATGCTGTCATCAAAACTGGCACTCACGATAGCACCATCCAGGCTGAGCTCACATTCCATGAACACAGAACAGGACCTGAGGGTGGAGAGGAGGAGGGGACAGCAGGTCTCCAGGCAGGTCATGGAACCTGGCTATGCTGTCCTGGGCAGAGGTACCAAAGGCTGATGGGTTTCTGGGTCTGCCCCAGTCCGGGGACTGCAGTCTGTGGGGCCCAAACCATGCCCAAGCACATCCCTACGGAGGGGCCAGCTGGGGACAACAGCCCCTACCTAGAGGCAGGGCTACTTAGGACGAGGGCTGACTTGTGGGCCCCAGGCAGATACCCGCACCGGCCTACAGCTGAGCCATACAGGGAGCAGAACAGGGCCCCCAGGGCAGCCCACCTGGTACCCCTGCATCTTAGCTCCGGCAAGGTCCCCACGGCCCACAGGCGTAGTCGCCCTGCACTGCTGCCACTGACAAGCCTGGAGCCTGAGCACAGAAGCACACCTGGAGGCAGGACAGGGAATGAGCTGCCTTCCCAGATACCCTGGGCCGCTGAGACAATGGTCCTGAGCCTCAAGGGGCCACAGGGCCTCAGCTGGGCACCTACCAATCTCGCTGTCATCTGCCTCCCAGGCCAGGAAGCAGTGGCCTGCACGCGTGTCCCAGACACAGACCTGGCCAGAGCTGGAGCCACAGTAGAGTAGGGGCAGGGGCCCGTAGCAGAGTGAGGTCAGCTCATCTGCCCCTACTGCCTCAGGGACCGATTCTCGGCGCACCTGGCAAGGTGGGAGGGTGGCTGTGGGTCAGTGATGTTCTGAGGGCCCAGACTCTACCCCCCAAACCAGCTCCAAACCTGACTGTGTCACCCAGCAGCCTGGCACCTGGAGGTTGATGTCTGCCCCATGCTGCTGCAGGAGCCAGAAAGTGATAGCATGCTGGCCCACACACACGAGCTCGTCAGCCTCCCAGGGGTTGAAGGCCACACCATGAACTGGTTCTGGGAGGCGGGTAGAGGACACGAGGTCATAGGTGGTCGTGCTCCAAAGGGCAAGGGTGCGGTCGCCATAGTCACCTGGAGAGTCCCATGGACAGCCATGTCAAGGACACAAGTCCAGCCTCCCAGGGGTCCTAGAGACACCCCCATCCCCCACTGTCCTAATACCAGCTGACCCAGTGTGACAAGGAGCCTGTCGTCGGATGAGAAAGCCAGGGCCTGCACATTTGTGTCGTGGTGAGAGATGAGATGATGGCAGAGGCCCTCAGACACATTCCAGAAGCGGATCTGACAGTGGGTGGCCTTGGAGCTGCGGCCTGAGGCAGAAGCCAGGACCTAGCAGACAGGAAGGCAGGTGGTCAGAGGGCAGAAACAGCCAGTTGGGCCCACCCTAGTTGTGTGGAAGAGAAGCCAAGACCGAGTCGCTCCTGCTATCTCAGTGACCCAGGAGCTGGGTTCCACCACGCACTGTGACCTGGATGTGAAGGAGGCTGACCCATGGGGGGCACCTGGGTATTGTGGCTGAGGGCCAGTGTGGAGATCTCCTCGGGATGGCCGAACCAGTGCTGCTGGGCGCCAGAGTGCAGGTCTTCTACCACCACCAGGCAGCCACACGTGTAGGCAAAGAAGCCTGCAGGCAGGTGGGCAGTGCCTGGAGGCTGCGCCAATGGACAAGGGTCCTTGAGGGATCATCTAGCAGCTATAGGGGCTCACAAGGGACATAAGCTAGAACACCAGAAAGTGTCAATGGGAGAACGTGACACCCCAAACTGATGGCTGCAGCTCACTTGTCCCCCTGGTCATAGCTTGGGGCACAGAGTGAGCCCCACCCTGCTGCTGCCTGGCTGGATTCCCACCTGTGTCCGGCCTCCAGACCATGTTGGCCCGCCCACTCCCGCTGTAGCCCAGGACGGCCTTCAGATGCAGCTGCTGACCGCTGGCAGGAGAAAAGGCAACACTCTGCAAGAAAGCAGACCTGGGTGCCGGTGCCCAGCCTGGTGGCCTGAGCCTGTCTGTGGGAGGCTGTTTCAGAGCATACCTAGGCCAGCTGGGGGATGGACTGGGAAGCCAAGGATGGGCAAAGGCTGGGGCTCTTGGGAAAGGCAAGTGAGACAGGTCAGCAGGATAGGACGACAGGTGGGTGGATGCAGGGAGGAGGGGTGCACCTCAGGTGACAGGATACCAAGGCCCAGAGCACTATATGCTTTGCAGACCAAGATCAGCTCTGAGGAGACCCTGGGAACCCTGAGAGGGCCCCTTGAGCAGAAGATGGTGCCTGGAAACCACCCCGCCTCACTGAGTGGGGGCCATCACTGACCTTGGTTGGCATCCTGTGGCGCCCAAAAAAGTGCTTGTAGGAGTACAGGTGGGTGCAGGGCTGGGTCCCCCTGTTCCTGGTGCTCTCAGCACCTGGCAGGAAGGAGAAAGAAGCCACATGACAAGGAACCACCTGGCAACCCTTCAGAGACACCCTGCTATACACAAAGTCCCTGCACTGTGCTGGGCAGCAAGAACTATGCACAGATAAGCCACATCCTATACACCCTGGAGATGGCCTCACCTCACCACTGGGGGGATACCCCAGCTGTCACAGCAGCCCTGGCCCCTTCACTAGGATGCCACCTCTGTCCCTCCCTGCCTTCCACTGCTTACTAGGCCAGCCGCAGAGACAGGGGAGCACAGCGAGCCCCCAGGAGCCCCCTGCAGCACCCCAGGCCCCGTCTCCAGCCCCGCTTTCCTTCTCCTCTAGCACCAGTGGGCCTGGGACCTGGCAAGGCCCGTCTGGGCTGTGGCTCTTCTCACGGGGTCCTTCTTCGTCTGATGCGGACAGGGCATCTAGGGGCAGTGGGAGAGAAAAGGATACCAACTCCCTGATCCCGCATGTGCCTCCCCAAAGGGAGGCAATGGCACCTACTCCCCAGGGCCAGACATAAACTGGTATATGCCCCATGCTCTTCCAGACCCCTGCCACTCACCATCACCACCCTCGAGGGGCCCGGCATGGATAGGCCTCAGTGGGGAGGCCTGAGATGGCACGGGCACCTGCAGGCGAGGGAGACCGCTGGCCCCAGACACTGCATCATCCAACTGTCCTATATCTGGGCCTGGAGATGCCAGAGCCACGCTCAGGGGTGAGGCTGGCAGAGTTTGTCAGGGCAGCACAGCCTCTGCGGTGGTAGCCAGCCTCCCCACCCCCAGGAAAGGCAGCTGTGCCATGCTGCCCACAGTGGCCACAGGGCCAGCCCAGGGTTCAGGGCAGAGCCTGCTGGTGCCCACACCCATCCTCTCCAGCTGAGCACAGGCCACTCACCAGCTCCATGGGCTGGGGTTGCCCCAGATAATCTCCGGTCACTAGAGGGGCAAGGAGAGACCATCAGGAGGGCCCAGAAGGAGGCCCGGGCAGACACAGTACAGATAGACACTTGCCTCTCAGGGGTGGCCAGAACATCCCAAAGGAAGATGGCATCCCCCACGCTGAGGACGTGCTGCTGGTCAGGGGTGAAGGCCACAGCCTGCACAGGCTCTGAATGTCCGATGTACACCTGGGGGCAGTGGGTGCCACACACAGGGGCCTAAGGTGTGGCTATTGACACTGCTGGCTGCACCTGGGTCTGACATGAGCCCCAGACCATTGGCCCCAGGAACTAAGTGAGGGCCTCCCAGCAGGCAGAGGGTTGGGGGGTCATCCTCTACCCTCCCATCCCCTTACACTCCCTGCCCCCCAAGCAACATGGCTTCACTGTGCCTGGACCTCCAGGGATCTCCCCACCACCTGAGGCAGCCACCTGTCCACAGCACACACCTGCGAGCCTGGGCTGGCCTGTGTTGAGTAGTCCCACAGCATGACAGCCCGACCAGTGGCCATGAGCAAGAAGTGGGCATCCTCACTGAGGGCCAGGGAGGGACAGGCCTCCGGGTGGACACCGCACAGCTACAACAGAAAGCTCTTGGACAAAGCTGCCTCTCAGAGGCTCCCCTCCCTCACTGAGTATGGCAACCCCCACCCCCAGGCCCTCTGGGCTGGAGGGGCTGCAGGCACAGATCACAGAGGCTGAGGCAAGAGGAAAGAGGACAGGCCACTGGCTTACCTCCCGGATAATGTGGCCTGATGTGGCATCCAATACCATGATTTTGGACGTTGTGGAAACCAGCAGGTGGCCCAGGACTGCGGGGCTAAAGTAGACAGCCACAGCGGAGTCTAGGTAAGTGCTGGCCTCGTCCAGGGTGCTGATGTCGACCTGCAGCAGCTAGGGCAGAACAGTAAGTGGTCTGGACCTCAAGGCAGAAGTGGTGCCACTCAGAACGAGGCTCAGGAGGGAGACGGCCTCAGGGTCATCCACTTGATACCTAGGTGCCACCTGCCCCATCCAGGATCCTACCCTCCCCTAGGGGAGCCAGGCCCTCAGCACCCCACTTTGCTGGGGTGCTGTGACCATGAGGTACAACAGTACCTAGGTCCTGCTCTTGAGTGACCACAGCTTCCTGCCTATCCCCAGCCCTCACACTCCATACCAGGCCAAGGAGGATCCCTGCTCACGCACGAGGAGCTGTGCGGCAGCCAAGTGGGGTGTCCAGACCTGGTTCCACTGCCCAGCTTGGCAAGGCTCCTTACCCTGGTCCCAGGAGGTTTCCTGACTCACCTCATCCAAGGAGGCTGAGTCCACAATGGTCACTGTGCACTTGGAAGGACCCACAAAGGCCAGCAGGTGGCTGTCCCCGCTGACTGCCAGGATGTTGGGGCTTGGGTGGGCATCTGGGCACACCATGCTGGCTATGGCAGCACAGGGAAGGGGTTAGTGGGGTAGGGGAGGGTCTGTAGCACCCAGGTTGCCAAGCAGGCACTGCACAACCTGCCCCTTCAGGAAACACTAGCCCAGGGAGGCAGATCCCATGGCTGTACCCACATGGCATGGGTGTGAGTGCCAGGCACCAATGAACATCAGGCAGCAGCACAGAGGCTGTGGGTCTTTGAGGGCAGGAATGACTGACCTAATGACAGCTAGCCAGCCCAAGTTACAGTGGCCAGGGAGAGAGCAGCTGACCATAACTGGACCTGACCCCTACCTGCTGCCCTTGTGGTCAGGCTGTCTGTCACTTTCTCCATGGCACAGAGCTGAGCTGGCCTCTGGCTTTGGGGGCAGGTAAACTCTAAACCAGGGTCTGGACAAGGCTCCTAAAAGCAGCTGCACAGCCCCCCTCGGGACCCAGCAAGTGGACAGAGATCGAAGCCCTAAGTGTCTGGGCATTGGCCTATCACAGACCCAGGGCCACCCCAGCCTTTTGTGACCAGCCTGAGTGGCTAAAGGGGCCTGACCTGCCACACGGAGGATGCAGCACCGGGGCCCGGAACAGTTATACTGGGCCAGGTTGCCCTGAGAACAGGAGCTGAATAGGTAGGTGCCATCAGGAGTGACAGCCAGGCCAGTGATGGCTCCTTGGGGACACCTGCAGCAGACACATGATGCCCACTGACCTCAGCCCTGGAAGCCCAGCCAGGACATGGGATCCTTGGGTGCCATGCCGCCACCAGCCCTTCTGGCCTGACCTTTGGGAAGCACCAGCCTTTCTGCAGGTGACCCTCCCTTGCCCAGCTGAATACCCAAGGGATCCAGCTTCCACTGCGGGGTCATTGTATAACCAAGGACCCCAAAGAGTTGGTGGCTGGTAGTGTACGCACCTGTGTTCTACCATAACCTCAGTTGCCTCCAGGCTGAAGGAGCGCACGACCCCACTGCTAAAGCCACAGAAGAAGGCCGGCCGTATAGGGTGGAAGGTTATAGCATGTGGGGCATCGTCAAGTGATGTGAAGTCATACAGCTGCAGAGCACAAGGCTAGTGAGGAGTGGGCAGGGGCCATGAAAGCCCAAGGAATTGAAGGCCCTCCTTGCCCCACCACACCCCACCTGCTGCAGGGTGGCCAGGTCCCAGATGCGGACAGTGTGGTCCTGGGACACGGTGGCCAGCTGCCCCCGGCTTTGGTCCGTGGAGAAAGCCAGCACAGAGGCTGTGTGGGAGCGAGCCAGCACACTGTACTCCCGGGATGGGATGTCCAGGAAGCCCAAGTGGCCCGTGGAAGTGGTGGACAGCACACGCAGGCCATCAGGGCTGATGCACACTGAGCTGATGGGGCCTTCGTGCTCTGTAGGGAGGGAGGGTCAGCAGCACCGGAGCTCACCCCAGGGCAGCTCACTGCTACTCATGTGTTCGGGTCCCCAAGACACAGACAAATCCATTTCTTGTTTCAAGAGCCCAGGCTGGGAGAAGAGGCCCTCGGAGACCATCAGGCAGGGGCCCAGGGCTGTAAGGGAGCTTCACCCACCACCCACGCCTCCCAGGCCCTCCTGCAAAGCTGGCCACAGGCAGGTCTGGCATTGGTGGCCTGGTGACACCCTGTCCAGCCCAGGGACAATGCTACCAGCAGTGGAGGCCTCAAGAATCTGGCCGTCCCCCCCCACACCACAGGAACCTCCCAGGGGAACACCTCCCCCTCAGGCTGGGAGTGGATGCTGAGGCCTCACCCGCTTCTAGGAGCACTGAAGAGAAGTCCAGGGGCCAGAGCCGTAGGCGGCCATCCTCAGAGCCCACAGCACACAGGGCTGGGGAGATGCTGAGGCTGCTGATGGCGACACCCGGGCCTGGGGGCCAGGGGTGTCAGTACCTCGGCATCAACTCCACCTCCCCGACACAGTGGGTGCCCTGCTACCTGCGCCGGAGGTCTGCTTCTGTGGGAGGGGGCTGCTGGGGGCCCGCGTGGGTAGCAGGCAGCGGGCATGCTGTACAGCCATGCGTCGGTGGTCAATCTCTAGGATGTGGCCGCTGCGGCTGCATACGTAGCTATCCCAAGGAGACCACAGGTGAGGTAGGGTCCAGAGGGTAGGGCAGGGGTGGGACCCAGGATGGGTTAAGCATGGAGCAGGGCGGAGCTCACAGTGTCCAGGACGAGGTTTCCTGGCAGCTGTCCTGGGCCTGCTCAAAGGCGAGGTCAGTGAACGGCAGTGCACGGTGCTCCCCAAGGTCCACAGGGCAGGATCGCAGGACCCCACCATGTAGCCGCCACAGCCGCACGCTGCCCTGTCCACATGATGCCATCCTGTGAGGAGATGTGGGGCAGTGAGCCCACCTAGGGCCCTCAATCTCACAAGAAGACCAGACATGCATGGACCAAGGCTGTGATGAGGGAGGAAAGGGGCTCAGCCCCCACCCCAGACCCAGATCCTGCCCTACTGTGGATGGCTGCCGGGGCCATGGCACCTGGTTCCATCAAAAAAGGCAACCCGGAAGGCCTGGACGTCAAAGTCGGTGTGCACTTTCGCGAGAATGACCATCTCACCACCAAGGCGCACTGGGCCTGTGTCCCATGCCACCACCACCTGCAACAAGACTGAACTGAGGGGCAGCGCCTGTGGCTCAGTGAGTAGGACACTGGCCCCATATAACGAGGGTGGCAGGTTTGAGACCAGCCCCGGCCAAACTGCAACAAAAAATAGCCGGGCACTGTGGTGGGCGCCTATAGTCCCAGCTACTTGGGAGGCTGAGGCAAGGGAATTGCCTAAGCCCAAGAGCTGGAGATTGCTGTGAGCTGTGATGCCATAGCACCCTACTGAGGGCAACAGAGTGAGACTCTGTCTCTAAAAAAAAAAAAAAAAAAAAAAGACTACACTAAGCTCCATGCACAGCCCTGAGTGCCCTCCCACCTTGCCTATACCCCAACTGCATCAACAGGCAAGGGCTCTTGTCTCACACAGAATCGATCTCTGAGCACTTAGGCTGCTCAGGGTGGAAGGAAACTGGCCCCTCCAGGTGCGTGCCCCAAGCTGTGATGGCTTTGGGACTTCTACACCAATAAGCAAACCTGGTGCTGCAGCCCCACTGGCAGAGACAAAAGCAAAAACTGACCCACAAGTAGAAGGCCAGGTAAAAAGCGAGAGCTATCATCAGGACGAACACTTTGACACTTCAGCACTTCCCAGACACCAAGTCCCACGCATGGGTCAACTTCAGAGGTGTTGACATGTTAAGATGCCCCATCTTACTGCTAAACACATCACCAGAGAGAACAAGGCAAATCACTTAAATGCCAATTGAAAGCAATGCCTGCTGTGTAGGGGTGAAAAGCTGAAGTCCAAGCTGTGAATACACTGCAGCATCTTTTACATGGGGTGGAAGCTGGCACACAAGCCCCGGAGTGTACAGAGCCCAAGGCACACAGGCCCCAGAGCACAAGAGCCCAAGGCACACGGGGCTGGCATGACCCATGTATCTTTTTTTTTGTCACCCCCAGTAGAGTGCAATGGCCTCATAGCTCACAGCAACCTCAAACTCTTGAACTCAAGCTATTCTCTTCCCTTCCCTTAGCCTCCCAAGTAGCTGGGACTACAGGCCACAACGCCTGGCTACTTTTTTAGAGATAGGGGTCTCACTTTTGCTCAGGCTGGTCTTGAACCCATGAGCTCAGGCAATCCACCTGTCTCAGCCTCACAGAGTGCTAGGATTACAGGCATGACCACCACGCCCGGCCCATGTACCTTGATAAACAGAAACTCACGAAGTTGAGCAGTGGTTCTCAACCTTCTTAATGCCACGACCTTTTAACACAGTTCCCCATGTTGTGGTGACCCCCAACCATAAAATTATTTTCGTTGCTACTTCATAACATTAATTTTGCTACTGTTATGAATCATAATGTACATTATCTAATATGCAGGATGTATTTAGGTGACCCCTGTGAAAAGATCGTTCGACCCCCAAAGGTTGAAACCGCTGCATTAGAGGAACTTTGAGGAAGACTCTGATTAATGTTCCCTGCACACTGCAGCACGGCTACCCAACCCCAGGCCAGGGCCCTGTTACCGTCCTCCCATGCCGGTCCTTGCCAACACCACAGAGAAGGGACCCGCAGTCAGAGAAGCTGTGGATGTAGAAGAGGCGGTTAGCATTGCCTGGGCTGTCCCCTCACCCCCAGCATGGAGACCCTGTGCCTACCTGAGTGCACTGACAATGTGCATCGGGCTCCGGAAAAGGGACAGGCACACCCCAGTCTGGAAGTCCCAGAGCCGCATCATGCAAGGGGGCTGTGCCTGCACTGAGGCCAACAGCGAGTTGCTCCCATCCAGCGCCAGGGCAGAGACCTGAAGAGGAGAAGGCCAAGGAAGCGTGCAGCAGCCTGAAGGTGCACCCCTGGGCCAGGCAACACCAACCTTGTCCGTGTGGCCAAGGAAGAAGCGCTGTTCCCCTGTGTCGATGCACAAGGTGATGATGACCGCATGGCAGGGGTAGATGACAGCCGCCCCGTCCTTGGTCCACAGAGCCTGGCATAGGAGCAAGGACTGGGGTCAGCAATGGCGCCCCAGCCCCTCCTGGCGGGCTGGAGTCAGTGTCACTCTCCCAACCCCAGGGAGACAAAAGAACAGCTGACCTACATGCACACATGTCCCCTAAGCCTTGCCTCCAAGGCAAGAAACCCCAGGGTTTGAGTAAAAAAGGCCAAACAGTCCCCAAAGACTCAGAGCCTATATGCAGCAGGGCCATTGGGAGCAAAGGGAGAGGCCACTCTCCTTCCCTGGAACACCCACCTCAACCATCAGGGACCCACAGGAGGTCACATCCATGACCTAGCCCCACATGTTCTAGATCATGGCTGGACCACACGTGTCAGAGCTCTAAAGTATGTGTCAGAGCATTTTAACTAACACCCTTTCCCACCCAGTGCTCCTGGAGTTCTGGCAAGTGAAGAGATACCCATGACCGTGGAAGCCCAGGTGGTCCTGGAAGTAACGGGCAGATGTGGGCAGGGGTAGGACATCTGAGGACCAAGGGAAACCAGTGAAGTTTTTGAGGGGAAAGCCCCAGTGCCCTTAGGAAGCTGGGAGATCCATACACCCACACCCTCAGGGGGACAAGGGACCTTCCCCCTGCCCTGCTGTATGTGCCTGACACTCATACATCCTACCCAGAGTCATCCTACAAACTGCCATGGGGCCCCTTACCCATTTGGTGCTGTGGCCCCCAAAGCCGATGACCTTCTTGAGCCTCAAGATTGGGTCCGGGAGGAAGTGCTAGAGTAAGTGAACTACTGGTGAGATTCAGGGAGGGCACAGCTCCTGCCCCACCCAGGCTCGGTCCTGCCTCTCAAGAAAGTCACCTTCCACTGACAACTCTACGAAAGGAAATTGCCAGGACTTTGGCTCCAGAACCAGCCCTCTTTCCAGAGACCCCAGGTCCTACCCAACCTGCACCTTAAGATCCCCCACCGAGGCCAGGTGCAGTGGCTCATGCCTATAGTCCTAGTATTCTGGGAGGCTGAGGCAGGAATATTGCTTGAGGCCAGGAGCTTAACACCAGCACGAGCAAGAGTGAGACCCTGTCTCTACTAAAAATAGAAAAACTAGCCAGGTGTTGTGGCAGGTGCCTGTAGTCCCAGCTACTCTGGAGGCTGTGGCAGGAGGATCACTTGAGTCCAGGAGTTGCTTTTTTTTTTTGTAGAGACAGAGTCCCACTTTATGGCCCTCGGTAGAGGGCTATGACATCACACAGCTCTCAGCAACCTCCAACTCCTAGACTTAGGCAATTCTCTTGCCTCAGCCTCCCGAGTAGCTGGGACCACAGGTGCCTGCCACAACGCCCGGCTATTTTTCTATTTTGCAGTTTGGCCGAGCCGGGTTTGAACCCACCACCTTTGGTATATGGGGCCAGCGCCCTACTCGATGAGCCACAGGCGCCGCCCGCTTTTTTTTTTTTTTTTTTAGTCTCACTACGTCACCCTTGGTAGAGTGCCATGGCATCACAGCTCACAGCAACCTCCAACTCTTGGGTTTAAGCGATTCTCTCACCTCAGCCTCCCAAGTAGCTGGGACTACAGGCACCCACCACAAAGCCCAGCTATTTTTTGTTGCAGTTGTCATTGTTGTTTAGCTGGCGCAGGCTGGGTTCAAACCCATCAGCCTTAGTGTATGTGGCGCTGAGCCAAACCCAGGAGTTTGAGGTTGCTGTTAGCTATGATGGTGCCATGGCATTCTACCTAGGGTGAGAGAATGAGATTCTGTCGCAAAACAAAGAAAAAGGTCTGGGCATGGTGGCTTACGCCTATAATCCTAGCACTGTGGGAAGCTAAGGTGGGTGGATTGCCTGAGCTCACAGGTTTTAGACCAGCCTGAGCAAGAGCAACAATTCATCTTTAAAAATAGTTGGGCTTGGGCGGCGCCTGTGGCTCAGTCAGTAAGGCTCTGGCCCCATATACGGAGGGTGGCAGGATTGAACCCAGCCCCGCCCGAACTGCAACAAAAAAAAAGCCGAGGGTTGGGGCAGATGCCTGTAATCCCAGTTATTTGGGAGACTGAGGCAAGGGAATTGCCTAAGCACAAAATGTGGAGGTTGCTGTGAGCTGTGATGTCATAGTACTCTACTGAGGGTGACAAAGTGGGACAGTCTCTAAAAAAAATAGTTGGGCCTTGAGGCGTGCACCTGTAGTCTCAGCTACTCAGGAGGCTGAGGCAAGAGAATTGCTTGAGCCCAAGAGTTTGAGACTCACCATGCCCCTCTACGCAGGGCAACAAAGTGACACTCTTGTCTCAAGAAAAAAAAGAAAAGAAAAGAAAAAAGACCCCCATGGTAAATTCAAGACCTTCCTTACTCTTTGTTGAGATAGACTCTTGCTAGAAGTCGCATCCTGCCATCTCTGCTGTCTTCCAAGATTCTGGATGATAAGAAGCCATCAGAGGCCCCAAGTACAGCTTGGGGCCTAGCAGCTCAACCACACACCCAACCCAGGCCCTACATGGTCTGTATACTCACTTCTCGGCAGCTAGATTCCTCAAGGACCACAGCTGACTCATGAGCAGAGACGTGGACACGCTGGGCAGCCACGTCCACACTAGTGGCCTCTGAACAAGCTGCGGGTGGTTGGCTAAGGACACTGAGGACTCCTAAGCCTGAGCTCTCTGAGGACTGGAGGGACAGGCTGCTCTCTGCAAGTGGCCTGGGTGCCATGATGACCTAGGGGGGCACAAGCGTCTGCTGGCACCCTGGCACCACCACACCCTAGCCCTGTCTTGGGGGAGGAGGCACTCACGGCTGTGGGGCTGGGTTTCTGGACCGTAGGGGATCCACTGTCCTGCACAGGTTTGCTGCTGGCCACCAGGCAGGGGAGAAGCTGTGCAGGCCCCAGGAGGCCTACAACAGAACAGAGAGGCACAATAACTGGATGAACAGAGTGCAAGGTCCTTGGGGAGGGCAAGGCCAGGGGAGACCAGCAAATGTTCCCCAGCTTGTTGTGTAGGAGAGAAGCCTCGTAGACACTGGTGCTCATCTTCCAGCCTGGGACCCTCCCACATGGTTTGGAGTTTGAGACAGAGTTTGCACCCTATGGGTTCGCTCTGGTCCCTGCTCCTGCCCGTGAGTAGCTCTGGGCACATGCCACTGTGGCCATCACAACCCCGATCCCCTCCCACAGAGCTGCACACACCTATAGGCCTAAACTTAGGTCCCAACCAAACCTACTGGCCCACCTGTTCCTGGAGGACAGGTCTTCTGAACCAGCTCAGAAGGAACTTTCACACCATCACTTGGAAACCTTGGCGGTGAGATGGAGAGTCAGTATCTGGGAGCCAATGGGCCACCTGCCCTCTGTCCACCCACAGTTCTCCCTGGGAAAGGCAGTCCCACTCACCGGACATGGACATAGTGATCATGCCAGCTCTCACCCTTCGGGACTGGGAACGCCATTTCTCGAGGCACGGGAATGATGGGCAGCTTGACCTGCCGAGCCCCAGTGACACTGGCAGCTGCAAGAAATGAGGTTACACCCGGGCAAGGGAAGCCTGTCCAACTATCTCTCACAGGCTCAGGTGGGATTCAATGTTAGGTGCCCACCACCTCTACCCCAGGGCTGCCTCGGCCTCCAGCCACAAGCCACAGCTCAAAGGCTACACAGCACCAGCACTTTTTTGTGTGTGTGTGTGATGAGGTTTCGCTTTTGCTGAGGCTAGTCTCAAAATCCTGAGCTCAGGTGATACATCTGCCTCAGGCTCTAAGAGTACTGGGGTTATAGACATGAGCCATGGCGCTGGTTCAGCATCAGCACTTTCTTTTCTTTCTTTCTTTTTTTTGAGACAGAGTCTCACTTTGTCACCCCCAGTAGAGTGCCATAGCATCACAGCTCACAGCAATCTCAAACTCTTGCGCTTATGTGATTCTCTTGCCTCAGCCTTCCAAGTAGCTGGTACTCAAGGCACCTGCCACAACGCCTGGCTTTTTTTTTTTTTTTTCCTGGCTCAGTCTGGTCACTCTAGCTCAGTCTGGTCTCGAACTAATGAGCCCAGGCAATCCACCTGCCTTGGTCTCCCAGAGTGCTAAGATTATAGGTGTGAGCCACCAAGCCCAGCCAGCACCAATACTTTCATCAAGTGCCTGAGCTGAGAGAGAAACCGGAGACTAATATGGAGGCCTGGTAAGTGGGCAGGCTGGAGCTGAGCACAGTGGGTGTGGCAGGGCCCTTACCAGGGTCAAAACACAGGTCACTGGTATAGAGGTTTCTGACCAGGAGGCTGGCACACAACCTGACACTCTTGAGGTGGCTGTAACTGTGGTTCAGGTAGAGCAGGAGGATGTCCTGCAGGTTGAGCTGTAGGAAGGTCCAGCGGGTGCCAGCAGGGGCCACACCTGCCAGGTCTGTAGGATGGGAACTCAAGTCAGCACCTACCCTCCTGACAACCCCCACTCCCGTAACAGGCCTGCACCGGTGCCCTCTGGGCCCTCCAGCTGCCTTTCCTGCACCATTCACCCCATCTGAATGTCACCTGTCCTGGCCTCAAAGACAAAGGGAAACTGAAGCCATGTGGCTGTGAATTTGAACTCTTTGAAGAGACTGGAGAAAGACACCCGGATGACTTGACTGTCCTGTGGGGCAGAGGGATGAAGAGATGTAGGGGTGAGAGCACAGGGGCCCATGCAGCCCCTGGCCTGGGCTCTGTACCTCAGTGGACACGTCCAGGTGGATGACAAAGTGCTTGCTGCGCAGGGGCCGAAAAAGCACGTACAGGTAGCGCCCGGACAGCCCCAGGGACTGTGTGCTGGTCCTGGGGAGCTGGATGTAGCTGCCCGCAGAGACGCCCCTGATGCGATACACAGGTCCCTTCAGGGTCTTGTCCTGGAGAGATGGCAACTCGTGTCCACTGAATGGCCCCGGGGTGCTCAGGGAAAGCACCGACCCGGTGACCCTCAGGTGAGGGAGGGACACTCGGCCCCTGCCACCAGGTCCCCCAGCCCACGCACCGTCACTACGGCCACGTCCCCCTCCTTGGCGGATCGCTTCCACTCGTCCACTCTGAAGTGTCTGAAAACGTTGAGAAACGGCTGCTGCCACGCTGGGGAAAAGGGGGCAGCCAGGTGTGAGGCGCCAGCCCAGAAGCTGGACCCTCCGCGGGCCTGGCGGGCGGACACTCCCGAGCTGGCCAGCGACGCCCCCAGCAGAGCGAGGACTCTGGCCCAGACGGGGGCTCTGACCTGTGGGCCTAGAGAGGGGCTGCTGCGCGCTCTGGCCGCCGCCCCCGAGGCCCAGTCCGCCCTGACCCTATGTCACCCCACCCCAACCCGGCCGGATCCCTGGACCCCACCCCCAGAACCCCGGAACCGCGCGCGCTGCTACCCGGGGCCATGGTGCCGCCGCTCGCGCTTCCCGCCTCTCCGCCGCGCCCCACGCAGCGCGCACAGCTCGGCCCCTAGCAACAGCCGCCTAGCAACGGCGCCGCTTCCGCCGTCATGGCGGCCCCCGGGGCCCGCGTGCGCCCCTACCTTTCGGACACTCGGGGCACCAGACCGCACTCCCAAGCTGAAGGGTCAACCCAAGGTTCCGCCGGTCACCGCCCTACCGTGACCAGCTGCGGGACAGAGGGGCTTGCCGATCCTGAGGCCCATCGGAAGATGCACCCCCATATTTGTGGGGCTGCACTTGGCAGGCGGTCCTCCCCCCTATGCCTGAGGCCCATTGCTTTCCAGCCCTCTGGAAGCTCCTGGTCAACACCCAGGTTCTCTAGCGTCAGCCAGGATAGGTCACCCTGCCCCAGGCAGAGAGCACTGCCATGCCCCGTAAGGTGTCCACAGTGGTGGGCTCCCACTTGTACCAGCAGGTTGCCATATACTCCAAGACCTATGGGACATCTTTGCCCTGTGTCCTGCAGCCTGGTAGAGTCAAACTGGAATTTGACTTCTGAGATCTAGCCCCAGTCCCAGGGGCCTAAGACCCCCATTTCCTGGCTTTTTTTTTTTTTTTTTTGCTATTTTTGGCCGGGGCTGAGTTTGAATCCGCCACCTCCGGCTTATAGGGCCAGCGCCTGCTCCTTTGAGCCCCAGGAGCTACCCACCTGGCATTGTTTAATGTCTCAGATGTGGCACCAGTCAATGCCAACTGGAGAGGAAGGCAAACAGATTCAGATAAGGCAGAGTGGAGACCACAGACATCCAAGCCAGCCAGGGGCTCCAGCGTCTGTCAAGAGGGCAGCTGAAGAAGCCCCCAAGCGCAAGTTTAGATAGGCCCCAGAGTCCTAGACTGGGGACTAGAACTGGATGTGAGAATCCCCCCCACACACAACAAGTCAAAGTCACTCTGAAAGGGCAGTTTCTTAACTTTATTAGACTGGAGCTCCTCCCTGCCAGCCCCAGGGGCAAGTCCCCAGGCACAGTGAGCAGGGTTGAGGTCAGATCAGCTCGGCTCCTGGCCCCTGACAGCTTGGGAGAGCTGGGCCAAGGAAACCACAGGTGCAAAAGTCTAAGTGCTGGCACTTCAGGTGTGGCTGGCACCCAGCCAGGCCGCAGTAGGTGGATGGGGCACCAAGCTCCTCTTCTGGTAAAGGGTCCACCGAGGCAGCATTCCTTTCCAGGCAGCCACTATGAACAATTGGTGATTCTAGCCAGGAACTGCTGCGCCCACCACTCATCCAGGTCGATAGGCACAAAGTCTGTAGACAGAGCAGAAGGCTGGGCAGTGAGGCTGCCTCCCAGACTGGTCAGTCTGTCCTCTCAAGCTGTCTCCACCAGCCCCTCACATGGACTTCAAGTGTAACAGGTACTGGGGAAAAAGAGGTCTAGCTCAAGAGTCTCCTCCCCAATCCCCTGGGGCTGTAACTTGGCAGAGGTCCAGGTTATAAAGGGGCTAAAGGGCACAACCTGGGTGGGAGACAGGGGCGAGGAAGAAATTTCCCAGGGGACAGGGTTGGGGGCTCACTCTGTAGCCGGGGATTGGGGGTCCTCTCCACGTACTGCACAGGCCTCGGCCCACTTTCACCGGCTGGGCCACCATCCAGCTGCTGTTTCACCTGCTGCCAGGCTGTGGGGGTAGGGCACTCAGGCTGAGCCTGGTCTCTGGCACCCCATCCCCCACCCCAGGGCCTGATGGTCATGCTGGATTCCAGCCCAGCACAGGGAATAGGCAGCCTGCTCAATGGTCAGAGACAAATGGGCAGAGAGCCAAGGAAAAAAGCCCAGCCCTCTGGCTACTGGGAGTCAAACTGCAGTGGGAGGAAGACCTGGGGCCATCCCAGGTCCATACTGAGACCCAGTGGCCCTGGCCACACTCTCTGGCCCCCCTCACTACCTTCGGACACAAAGCGGACGTTCTCCTCGTGGGCCAGTGTGTAGGTCTCCTGGGTCCCCTCAAGAGATGGGGACGTGGCAGGGGGCCGCCGGCCGTTCACGCGATTGAACACAAGCCTCGGCCCCGGACTGCAGGAGAGGGGGAGGAGACGGACATGGTCAGCGCCCGTCCCAGTCCTAGGTACTGCCTGGCAGACTTCAGAAGCAGCCTTGGGCCATGACAACCATCCCCAGACCAGGCCAGCCTTGGCACTTCCAGAATCTGCAGAAGCCAGGGCCCAGACCTCTCTCCTGCAGGCCCCAAGCCGCCAGCAGCTCAGCTCACACCTGCTGCCCTCAGCCCTGAGGGAGGTGAGTGACAGCTGGGTGGAGGACTCACCAAGTGCCCCTCCAAGGACCATGCAGCCCATGCTGCCATCTTCCTCCCACCCTACCCCCCAACCGGCCCGACTTCCAGTGACCCCAGTTCTGGCTTGAGCTATCCAACTCCACCCCACCTACTGGGCACAGTTCTTGGCCACATTCTGGCCCCATGGAACCTTCTCTGCCCGATGACACTCCCCTCCATGGAAAACCAGATCCAACAAGAACAGGGCAACCATTGCTCCTCCCTCCCCCCAGCTGCCCCCTGGTCTTTGGGGGTAATCACCACGTGCCAGGATGGGTAGTCCCTGAGTGGGGAGAGTGTGCCTGAAACCCCAGCCCATTCCCTGTGGGCCTGAGACAAGGGGCAATGCAAAATGAGATGGCCCCTCCTACATCACTGCACACAATGTCCAGGAGGCTACTGGGCCTGTCTCTGCCAGGCGGGCCCAGGGAAGGGATGGGTAACCCTAGCTTGCAGCAGCTGGCCAAACCCTATACAAAGCCCGGGATGGGGGCCGTGGAAGAAATGGGACCCGCACCTACAGCAGGAGGTGGGAGCC
This sequence comes from Perodicticus potto, assembly GCA_963574655.1. NCBI lineage: Eukaryota > Metazoa > Chordata > Mammalia > Primates > Lorisidae > Perodicticus > Perodicticus potto. The sequence goes on along the minus strand of CAUYRH010101441.1, from coordinate 37,534 downwards.
GGGAGTCCTGGGCTGCGCCTGCCACTCCGCCAGGCACTCGCGGTCCCGGCTGGCCTGCTCGCCTTCCTGGGCTCAGGTGCCCCACCGCCGCTCTGGGTTCCTCCTCAGGTGAGAGGGGCACTAAAACAAAGAGGAGTGTCTTGAGGGGCGCAGGGTCCCGCCAGCCTCAGGGCCGGCAGGGTCTGGTGGCCACAGAAAATCTTAACTGTGCAGGTGGAGGTAGGAGTGGGGCAGGGGCTCTTCCCAGACTCATGCACTATCTGTGTTTTCCCACAAACCAGAAGGAATAAGGAAGGTCTGTCCACTTGGAAAGACCCCTAGCCTGCAACCACTGCCATCCTGGAAGGTAAAAAATTCTGGGGAAAGCTAGGAGGCTGGCTATCAACTTTAAAAAAAGAGAAGGAAATAGCAGCCAGGCACTATGAATTGCAAAGCCAGTGGTGGTGCCCCAAGGCTGAGATGGGGATCCCAGCAGGCACTCTCCTGTCCTGCCCACCCCACCACCCAGGGTACAGTTACATAAGGCCACTCCTTTCTGGGGGAAAGGGCACCAGCCTCAGTGTGTACCTGTGGACAATGGCCAACCTGTACCCACTCCCAGGTACGTTGCCCCACAGGCAGCCCCAGCTCATGGTACCAACATGGGTGTCCTCTCCTCACCCTGCTACCACCCACCCAGCCAGCCTAGGAACGGAGGCTTGGAGGCAAGTACCTAGGCTGATGGCAGCACCAGGTTTAACAATCGTCCTGATGGCAGAGCACTGGCCCCCACAGGCCTCTTGAACCTGTCCTTCTGAGCCACAGGCCCAGCCTCTTTTACAGCTGCCACTGCCCTTTTTCCAGTGTGGGACTCAGCCCTTCCTGCAGTGGTCCCTATTTATCTCCCATTCAACAGTGGGTATTGTCTCAGTTTATCTTTTTCTTTTAGAGACGCAGTCTCACTTTTGTTGCCCTTGGTAGAGTGCAGTAACATCATAGCTCACAGCAACCTCAAACTCCTGAGCTCAAGTGATCCTCTTGTCTCAGCCTCCCAAGTAGCTGGGACTATAGGCGCCCACCAAGCACCTGGCTATTTTTAGAGACAGGGTCTCAATTTTGCTCAGGCTGTTCTTGAACTCTTGAGTTCAAGCAATCCACCCATCTCAGCCTTCCAGAGTGCTAGGATTACAAGTGTGAGCCATCACGCTCTCGCCTTTTTTTTTTTTTTGAGACAGAGCCTCAAGCCTCAAGCTGTCACCCTGGGTAGAGTGCGGTGGCATCACAGCTCACAGCAACCTCCAACTCCTGGGCTCAAGTGATTCTCCTGCCTCTGCCTCCCAAGTAGCTGGGATTACAGGCGCCCACCACATCGCCTGGCTATTTTTTGGTTGCAGCCATCATTGTTGTTTGGCAGGTCTAGGCTGGATTCGAACCCCTCAGCTCAGGTATATATGGCTGGTGCCTTAGCCGCTTGAGCCACAGGCACCAAGCCCTTTTTTTTTGAGACAGAGCCTCAAACTGTCACCCTGGATAGAGTGCTGTACCATCATAGCTCACAGCAACCTCCAACTCTTGGGCTCAAGCGAGTCTCCTGCCTCCGCCTCCCAAGTAGCTGGGACTACAGGCGCCCGCCACAACGCCCGGCCACTTTTTGGTTGCAGCCATCATTGTTGTTTGGCGGGCCCGGGCTGGATTCGAACCTGCCAGCTCAGGTGTACGTGGCTGGCGCCTTAGCCAGTTGAGCCACAGGCGCCGAGCCCCAAGCCCTTTTTTTTATTTTGAGACTGAGTCTCACTCCATCTCCCCGGGTAGAGTGCCCCAGCATCACAGCTCACAGCAACCTCAAACTCTTGGGCTCAAGTGATCCTCTTGCCTCAGCCTCCTGAGTAGCTGGGACTACAGGCACCCTCTGTAGGCTAACAACTGGCTAATTTTTCTATTTTTAGCAGTGACAGGGTCCCCCTTTTGCTCCTGCCCGTCACAGCTCACAGCTACCTGAAATTCTTGGGCTTAAGCGATTCTCTTGCCTCAGCCTCCCAAGTAGCTGGGACTACAGGCAGCTGCCACAATGCCCGGCTATTTTTTGGTTCTAGTTCTCATTGTTGTTTGGCAGGCCCGGGCTGGATTCGAACCCACCAGCTCCAGAGTATGTGGCTTGCACCCTAGACACTGAGCTGCAGGTGCTGAGCCCCCTCAGTTTATGTTAATGCCTCCCTAGTGTGTCTCCTACCAGGAGGGAGAACTTGAAGAAAGGGCAAAGGAGGTGGATGGGAAGGGATTGTAGAAGGATTGTAAAGAGTGGCCCTCACGCTATCCCACAAGGAGGTAGGGGGACAGGGCTGCTCCACAGCAGCCACAACTCCCAACCCAAGGGGCACTCAGGAAGTAGGAGGAAGGTGGGTACCACCTAGTGAGCCCCTCTGGAGCACACCCTGCCCTGCCCATGGCTTCTCACGCCCAGTAAGAGGAGAGGTTAACCCCCCACAGGCTCCTACATGTACAACCTGGCTAGCTAAGGCAGACTTGTCAGAACGCCCGGCTATTTTTTTATTGCAGTTCAGCTAGGGCTGGGTTTGAACCTGCCACCCTCTGTATATGGGGCCGGCACCTTACTGACTGAGCCACAGGCACCCCCTCCTGGGGACTTTAAAGGCTTTTTTTTTTTTTTTTTTTTTTTTTTTTTGTAGAGATAGAGTCTTACTTTGTCGCTGCCCTTGGTAGAGTGCCGTGGCGTCACACGGCTCACAGCAACCTCCAGCTCCTGGGCTTAGGTGATTCTCTTGCCTTTCTTTTTCTTTTCTTTCTTTCTTTTTCTTTATTTTTCTGTTTTGCAGTTTGGCCGAGGCCAGGTTTGAACCCGCCACCTTTGGTAAATGAGGCCAGCGCCCTACTCGATGAGCCACAGAGGCCACCCAGAACTTTAAAGGCTTTGACAAGAACACTGAGACCCATGCCTACTGAGGGCTCCTGCAAGCACACCTCTCCTTCCCTGATACTCCCTCAACCCTGCCATAGACTTCGGCTTGCCCTCTCCAGCAATGGGACCTGGGAGAGGAAGGTGGGCTTCCCCAGGTAAGGTTTGGGGCCCCTCCATGCTTCCTGCCTGGATGACTGTGTGCCTCAGTTTCCTCCCCTGGAAGGCAGAACTTCCAGGGACACTAATGAGGCCCCCACACCTTACTCCCCCAGAGCACACCTTGGTCACACCTAGTTCCTTACTAGGTTCCTGCAGGAAGCCCCCCACTCCATTGCAGTCTCCAACATCCAACCCCACCCACAGCACCCCAACCTCCCCTAGCATCTGAAGCCCATAGCCTGAGTGACCCAGCAACACACACACCCAGCCTTAGCTACTCTGAACTCCTGGCCACCCTTGGAGGTTTGTCTCCTCAGCCTCAGCTTGTAAAGCCCCATCTTCAATGTGCACTCTCCACCTAGGTCCTCTCCAGCATGGCCACCAGTACTCGGATTCCCCTTGTGCTGTGCCCCACCATGGCTGGAGCTCGGGTGCCCTCAGGCCTATATGGGGTTAGATTAAAGTCCATGGGCCTAGAAACACACCATATAAATGAAAAGAACAGGAATGGGTTTGAGCCAAGGAAGTAGAAGGTTCAGCCTGAAGGCTGTCTAACCTCTAAGTTATGGTCACATGGAGGTCAAAGTGGTCAGGATAGAGCCTCCTGTGATCTCAGGAGGGCACTGGGCAGACCTGCTGGCTCAGTTAAGGTAAGGTGCAGGCCCCAGTGTCAGCTGGTGTGGGGTGACCAGGCCAGAAGGAAGCACACGCAGTGCTCCACCACTGAGCTCTGCGGAGCTAGGAGACCTTGAGGGCCCACGCTCTGGGCAGCTCTCCACAAACCTTGACCTGAGTGTGCCCCAAAAGGACGCAAGCGCGTAGCAAGGTCGCTCAGGACGCCTGTGATACAGGAGCTGGTGGACGAGTCCCCACCCGCAGGGTCCCCCATGCTGCCAGGAGGGGTCCACACCACTGGGCCCAACCAGGTGAGGCGGAAGCGCAGAGGGGCGCGCGCCGCCTGCTGCCTAGCGTACCCCGCCTCCTCGGCGCCGCCCCGCCCGAAGCATGTGGCCTGGCCTCACCAACCTTTCCCCAAGGTCACCCTTGCTGCGCTGAAGCGGCCTGGAGTGCCGGGAGTGCCGGGCTGGGGCTGCGCGCGTCTCACCTCGACAGGGGCCAGGGTCCCGGCGGCTGCGCGAAGGGCAGCTCCTGCGGGGGTGGCGCGGTCGGCGGCGTGGGCTGCCGGCATTTCAAAAGCTCGCCGAGCCTGCTCTCCACCTGCTGCTGCGTGGGACCTGCAGGCGGCGGGAGATCGCATTAACTGCGGCTGCGCTCCTGGGCTCGCGGACCCGGACGATGGCGACGCCGCGCCCCCGCCCTGCCTACCTGTGCGACGCTGCGCGACCAGCTTGCTGGGCCCCTTAGTGAGGGTGTACATGGCGCGCCGGCTTCCGCGTGTAGGGGACGCGCCCCGTGCCTGCTCGGACACACGCCCGCAAGCAGCTCCGGCGCCCTCTGCCTGGGGTCGCATTTAACCCGCGGCCGGCGCTGCGGGGAGGAGGCGTGCCCGCTACACGCCCCCAGCCCTTAAAGGGCCCGCACGGTTCCGGCAGGCCCCGGGGCACTCGGCGGAGGCGGCGCTCTGGCCCTTCGGGAAACCGGCCCGGGCGGGCGCCGTGAGGCAGTGGTGGAGCCGGCAGAAGCCACCGCTCCACCCTACGTGGCCTTAAGCCAAGGTCGGTGAAAGCCTTGAGGCTGAGGAAGGCCGGCCGCTGCCTAAGGCCAGGTAAGACTGTGGGCAAGGCTCCGACCCAAGGGCCCTGCGGGTGACCCGCCCTGTGCCAGCCCCCTCCTGGGAGCATGGTGGGCTCTACCTTTGATGGGCGCTGTGGAGGTTTCTGTGCTGCAGGGTGCTGGGTATAGACATAGGAAGCAAGGATTTTCCACTCATTCCAGGAGGCTGTGCTAAGCTCTGGAGAGACCTGGGCTAGTGTAAGGGGTCTCTCCTAGCTTGGAACTTGGGACTGGGCCTTGGATATGGGAAGAGACATGATGTCCTGGGGATCCCTTCCGCCCCAAGGGATGGGAGCATTGGTTCTAGTCAGCTCCATGTCCCACCCGGGGACACTGTGCGGTGCGCCCTAGTGCCAGGGAGGGGCAGCCACTTACCAATCCAAGGGCAGGATGAAGGAGATGGGGGAGGGAGGCCCAGCTTGGCTCATTCATCCCAGGTAAAGGAGCAGTTACTTTCATAATCCCAGTGTGGGTGGAGCACTGGTTTCTGCCCAAGACCCACAGGACCAGTGCCCCAGAGACGTGTGACCTCCTGGGAGCAAGAGGCCCAGAAGCCTGGACTCATCAGGGTAGAGGTAGAAACCCAGGGCTCCACCTCCCACTGATCTTTGCCTCTGGGTTCCTTCCTCCCAGCCCAAGGGCTGCTCAGAGACCAGGTCCCAGGAGACCTCTGTGCAGAGCTGCCCCTGGCCATCTACAAGGAGAGAGCCACAGGTCTCACCACCACCACCTAGAACCACACAAAAGTGTGTTTGAGCCTGGGGCTTTGTGGGCATAGCCCAGAGTTCACCCAGTAATATCCCCACCTGAGAAGATGCACCAGGCTGAGAGGGTGCTGCCACCGGGGCCTTAGTCCTGTTCTCCAGGCTGTGCCAGCACCAGGGCCTGGGGGTGTCCAGTGACAATAAGCCACATGCCCCCATGGGTCCAGAGGCCAACACAAGGAACCTCCTCACACCCTGCTGCTCCTCCCTCCTGGACCTACCCTATGGGCCTGTGTGACTGCCCGGGCCCCCCAAGCCTGCTGAGAAACCTCAGGGAAGCTTCCGATCCAGGAGTAGCCAGGTCGTCCCTCCTCTCACGTGGCCCCTTGGCTCTGTATCCTGTCTTCAGCAAGGCTAAAGGACACAGCCCCACCTACCTTCCCCAGCTGCCTCTTCTGAAGGGCTGGGCTAGACTCTTAAGAAGAACAAGGCCTGAGAGGGAGGAGGGATTAGTATGAAGAATGGAAGGGGCTGCCCAGACCCCAGATTAGCCATGTCCAGGGAGTCCAGGCCTGAGCATGGACCCTGGGAAGAGCCCTCACTGGCCAAGCTGATCCCTCACTGACTGCCCCCCTCGACTCACATTGCTCCCCCACCAACCAGAGCATGTCCTTCAGGGCCAGTGTGGTCCCAGTTTGTGCAGCCCATGGTGTGCCCTGGCTTCTCCCAGTGGCCTTGCTTCTGATCATTGACACAGGCCAACAGCAGACAGGGTGCTGGGGGGTGGAGTGCAGCCAGAGGGCGTGTGTTCTAACGGAAGGGTGGGGCAGGACCAGGCAGGTGAGTTAGAATGGGAGAAGTGGGGATGGAAGGCCCTGGTGTAGGGGTGAGGTGGATGGATCAGAGCCCAGCAGTGCCTGGCCTTTACTTAAACCCCTGGTGGTCAAGCCCAAACATCTAGCCCCAACATGCCACATCTGAAGTCAAAGGTTGGGCCCAGAAGCCCTCAAAAGGCTGCAGTGAGCTGTGATTGAGCCATTGCACTTCAGACAGAGCAAGACACCATCTCAAAAAAAAAAAAAAGGCAAAGAAATGTCCTGACAGGCCCAAAGGGCAGGAATGGGTGGTCCCTAAGGTAGCAGACCCAGCTAACGGCAGCCTTGGAGGTGGGCTGGGCTCCCCTGCTGAGGCCTGGTCAGGCCCATCTTCCCTGAAGGTCAGGGTCTGGATGTCCTCCTAGTTGAAGAGAAACTCTGCTGGGTTCCTCCATGCCTGCCCCTGACATAGAAAACCAATGCTAGGGAGGCTCCCAGAGGCAGCACCCAGCGGCATTGCTTATTGTCAGAGAGATAGCAGGTCCTGGGTAGGCTCAGGACCCAGCAGCAAGAAAGACCTCATAGACCCAAGTCAGGCTAATGACAAAGTCCTTTTTTATTCTTTTGAAAAAGGCTCTAATTAAGATACTGAGATTTAGGGCAGCGCCTGTGGCTCAGTGAGTAGGGCACTGACCCCATATGCCAGAGATAGGAGGTTCAAACCCAGCCCCCGCCAAAAACAGCAAAAAAATAATAATAATAAATTAAAAAAAAATAAATAAGATACTGAGATTTTGGGTGGTGCTCAGTGGATAGGGCACCCGGCCACATATCCAGAGGCTGGCTGGTTTGAACCCAGCCCAAGCCAGCTAGACGACAACTGCAACAACAACAAGCAGCTGGGCGTTGTGGCGGTGCCTATAATTCCAGCTACTTGAGAGGCTGAGGCAAGAGAATCGCTTAAGCTCAAGAGTTTCAGATTGCTGTGAGCTGTGACTCCACTGTACTCTACCCAGGGTGACAGCTTGAGACTGTCTCAAAAAAAAGAGGGCAGCGCCTGTGGCTCATCGAGTAGGGCGCCGGCCCCATATACTGAGGGGGGCAGGTTCAAATCCAGCCTTGGCCGAACTGCAAAACAGAAAAATAGCCGGGCGTTGTGGCGGGCGCCTGTAGTCCCAGCTCCTTGGGAGGCTGAGGCAAGAGAATCGCCTAAGCCCAGGAGTTGGAGGTTGCTGTGAGCTGTGTGACGCCACGGCACTCTACTGGGCAATAAAGTAAGACTCTGTCTCCACAAAAAAATAAAAAAAGAAACTTGAGATTTTGGCCAGGTGAGGTGGCTCACACCTGTAATCCTACCACTCCAGGAGGCTGAGGCAGATGGATTGCCTGAGCTCAGGAGTTCAAGACCAGCCAGAGCAAGAGTGAGTCCCCATCTCTACTAAAAATAGAAAAAAATAGCTGGGTGTAGTGGCACACCTGTGGTTCCAGCTACTTGGGAGCCTAAGGCAAGAGGTTCGCTTGAATCTAGGAGTTTGAGGTTGCTGTGAGCTATGATGCCACAGCACTGTACCCAGAGTGACAGAGTAAGACTGTCTTAAAAAAATAAAAGGACTGGGTGCAGTGGCTCACACCTGTAATCCTACCACTCTGGGAGGCCAAGGCGGGTGGATTGTTTGAGCTCACAGGTTTGAGACCAGCCTGAGCAAGACCCCCATCTTTACTAAAAATAGAAAAATTGAGGCAAGTGGATCGCATGAGCCCAAGAGTTGGAGGTTGTTGTGAGCTATGATGCCACAGCACTCTACCCAGGGCAACAGCTTGAGACTCTTATCTCAAAAAAAAAAAAAAAAAAAAATTCCTGAGTAAAAACCAAGACTCCAAGGACCAGCTTCTGTAAGGCTCAAGGCTCAGACTCAGCTTCTACTCATGAAGGGGTGAGCAGTGGTCCCCAGGAAAAGGCTCTGGCTGGATGCATCAGCATCTCCCACTGGTTTCCTAGGGAGTAGGTTATCCTTTTCCCAAATCCAAGTACCATGGGGGTTGAATAGTGGCCCCCAAAAGTCATATCCCCCTGAAACCTCAGAATATGACCTTATTTGGAAAAAGTTTTTTTTTTTTTTTTTTTTTTGAGACAGAGCCTCAAGCTGTCACCCTGGATAGAGTGCTGTGGCATCACAGCTCACAGCAACCTCCAATTCCTGGGCTCAAGTGAATCTCCTGCCTCTGTCTTCCAAGTAGCTGGGACTACAGACGCCCCCCACAACACCTGGCTATTTTTTGGTTGCAGCCGTCATTGTTGTTTGGTGGGCCCGGGCTGGATTCGAATCCACCAGCTCAGGTGTACGTGGCTGGTGCCTTAGCCCATTGAGCCACAGGCGCTGAGCCAGTTACTTTTTGTTGTTGTTGTTGTTTTGTTTTTTGGGTTTTTTTGCAGTTTTTGACTGGGGCTGGGTTTGAACCCGCCACCTCCGGCATATGGGGCCAGCGCCTTACTCCTTTGAGCCACAGGCACTGCCCCTGGAAAAAGCTTTTGCAAATATAGTTAGACAAGAAGTTTGAAAACATCTTGGATTAGGGTGGTCCTAAATCCTGTCATAAGAAGGGAGGTCTGGACACAGAGGTGAGGAGGAGCCTGCCTGAAGACTAAGGAGAGATCCCAACAATTTGGCCCCTGCAAAGAATCACCTGGGACCACTGGAAGCTGGAAGAAGCTGGAATGATACTCCTGTAGGCCTGTGGAGGAGGCTGAAACCATTATTATGGAATTCTGGTTTCCAGAATTGTGAAGAAATAAATGTGTTATTTTAAACCACCAAGTTTCAGGGTAATTTGATACAGCACCCACAGGGGCATGAGAATGGGAAGAGGGCTTGGGAAAGGGCATGCAGGGACATGAATCCCCACTTGGGTGAGGGGTCCAATGAACAGTAGACACATGGGACTGGACCCTAGGATATTAGTTATACCCAGTTTTTGGCCCTGGACCCACATGGAGCCAGCCTTCTGGGTGTAGGGAAGGGCTGTGGGTGGGGCTTCTAGCTGAGGGTGATGGAGGTGCAGTGAAGGCACCTCTTATAGGCCACGCTCTGAGAAACTAGGGGCAAGAGGCTCCTGGAGGTGAAAGTACAACACTTCCCTTCTAAAAGGAAATGCATCCACACACTGGGACTGAGTGTCCAGGCCGGAACCAGGAGGTGTTTGCCATGTGGGCAGTACTAGAAGCTGAGTCCCTCCATAGCACAAACCCCCAGGATTCATGGCTGGCTGGGTACTGTTGATTTTTTTTTTTTCTTTTTTTAGACAGGGCCTCAAGCTGTCGCCCTAGGTAGAGTGCCATGGCATCACAGCTCAAAGCAACCTCCAACTCCTGGGCTCAAGCGATTCTCCTGCCTCTACCTCCCAAACAGCTGGGACTACAGACGCCTGCCACAACGCCTGGCTATTTTTTTGTTGCAGCTGTCATTGTTTGGCGGGCTGGGCTGGGCTGGATTCAAGCCTGCCCGCTCAGGTGTATGTGGCTGGTGCCTTAGCCTCTTGAGCCACAGGCACCGAGCTGGTACTGTTGATTTTACTGTGTGGATAGACACTCATTTGGGAAAGTGACCTGCACCACAGCACCTTCCATCTGGTGTATAATCAATCTAGGCTGAGTGGGTTGGTTCACAACTGAATCCTAGCACTCTGAGAAGCCCAGCAGTCCCTTGAGCTCAGGAGTTCCAGACCAGCCAAGCAAGAGTAAGACCCTATGTCTAACAATAAAAAAAAAAGGGTGACACCTTTGGCTCAGTGGGTGGGGTGCCAGCCCCATATACCCAGGGTGGTGGGTTCTAACCCAGCCCTGGTCAAACTGCAACAAAAAAATAGCCTGGTGTTGTGGCGGGCGCCTGTGGTCCTAGCTACTCAGGAGGCTGAAGCAAGAGAATCGCCTAAGCCCAGGAGTTGGAGGTTGCTGTGAGCTGTGTGATGCCACGGCACTCTACTGAGGGTGATAAAGTGAGACTCTGTCTTTACAGAAAAAAAAAAAAAAAAAAAAGGAAGCTAAGGCAGGTGGATTGCTTGAGCTCAGGAGTTGGAGACCAGCCTGAGCAAGAATGAGACGTTGTCAATTGCTTGAGCCCAGGAGTTGGAGGTAGAGGCCACAGCACACTACCTGGGACAACCATGTGAGATTCTGTCCAAATAAATATTTTTTTAAAAAAGAAAAGAAAGAAATCTCTAAACATCATACCAAGGAGCCAACTTCAGCCTCAGGAGAGGCTACCTCTGGCCTCAACAATAGGCCAGGGTCAAAAGACTCAACCACTGCTGCCAGAGAGACGCCATCAGGAGAAGAAGCATCTGTGGGACACTTCCAGATACCCCTGGCTCAGCATCCCTAGGGCATCTTGGACCCTTGTCAGTATCTGACACTCATCCATGACTGTCCAGAAAATATGTACTCACACGCTCTCTCTAGCAAAAGCTGCCACTCAGTCTGTCCAGGTTCTGAACAATAAGTGTGGAGGGCAGGTGTTGGCCAACCCAGTGTCCAGTCCAGAACAATAAATGCAAATGTGGCAGGTATTAACCCTGAGGTCAATACTATTAAATCTGATGTCATCTGCTGGGCACTGTGGGCAGCTCCTTAAAGCAGCTCCATACAAGAGGGAAGCAGGGAGATCAAGCTCGCCCCCGACCCTGCTCTGCCCAGGGAACCCAGGGGACACCTGAGTGCCTACAGGTGCCTAGACCTCAGGTGATCCCAACCCTCCTGACCTGTGACAAAACAGGAGGAAGTTATTTGCAAGATGAACTAGGTAAGGAAAATTTGGAGCTTCGAAGTGAGAAAGCTGAAGCACCCAGTTAGAGCCACCGTGAACCTAGACACACCTGCTCAGAGGGCTGCCCAGGGAGTGGAGGAACAGGGCGCCCCTTTGAGACATAAACCCCAACATGACAACCAGGGAAGCACCCTCGCGCGCACACAAGCCGCGGTTTCCTACTTGATTTCGGGGTCTACCGACCGCTCACGCTATCCGTGGACGCTGGAGCCGCTCATATCAGTGTCACAGTGCGCCCCGGAGGGAGGCCCTCTGCAGAAGGCCGGACGCCCACCGCGGCTCCCACATCCCACTGCCCGGAGCCCCCCGCCCACCGCCCGGTTGTCCTTAGCTTTCCACAGAGGTCCCGCCCACCCCTCTCTAGGGCCCATCCTTCGCCTCCCCGGGAGCCCTGGGCCCCAGCCCCGCCCCGCAGCTCTTCTCCTCCTCCGAAGACACGCCCCTCTGACTCCAGGGAGACTCCAGCCCCGCCTCGCTGCCCCTCCCCTTCCCCGGAGTCCCGGGCCTTAGCCCCTACCCTGGAGGGACCCCAGCTCCGCCCCTCAGCCCTGCCCCTTCTCCAGAGACACCCCCTCCCACCCTATAGAAACCCCAGCCCCGCTCCGGACCCCGCCCTCCTGATTCGAAGCGTTCAATAAAACCGCGTCCCCTGCTCGGCGCCTGTAGCTCAACCGGCTAAAGCGCCAGCCAGTGAGCTGGCGGGTTTGCAACAATGACGGCTGCAACCGAAAAATGGCCAGGCGTTGTGTCGGGCGCCTGTAGTCCCAGCTACTTGGGAGGCGGAGGCAGGAGACTCTCTTGAGCCCAGGAGTTGGAGGTTGCTGTGAGCTGTGATGCCACCGCACTCTATCCAGGGTGACAGCTTGAGGCTCTGTCTCAAAAAAATAAATAAATAAAACCGCGTCCCTCATTCCCATCCCTTCCCTCATTCGCGGGGTGCCGGGGACATTCGCGAGACCCGTGGCCACGCTGAGCCCACTCTCCCGCTTCGCCGCCGGCTCCGCCCACTAAGCCCAGGGTTCCTATGGTTGCGGGAGGCACTTGCACCGCGGTGTTCCTGCCGGGTGGTGGGGCGACCGCGTCACAGTTCCTAAGCCTCTCGGGCGCCCGCTCCTACCACAGCGCCGCTGGTGTAGTGGTATCATGCAAGATTCCCATTCTTGCGACCCGGGTTCGATTCCCGGGCGGCGCAACTTCTTTTTAACCCAGCTCAGGATAGAGAGAAAACCCGAAACAACGGGAAAATGCCCATTCTGGTGCAGCGCGAACGAGACCAACATTTCAGAGAGTGACAAGGGCTATGAAAACACTGGCACAGCCTTGGGCGACGGAGTGTTTGAGCTAAGAGCTGTCTGAGCACCGGCAGCCCGAGCTCGCCACCCAGCACCCTGACCGGGCAGTTCCAGCGGCTGCGGGTCCGGTAGCGGGTGCCGCGCGTCTTCCTGGGAGTTGTAGTCCTTCTGCCTGAGAACACCGGGCAACAGCTCCCGACGTGCCCCGCGCCGGGTTGACGCCACAACTCCCGACGCGCCCCGCGCCGCGTTGGAGCTGGGCTGGATGGTTCTGCAGCGATGCTGGTGGCGGCGGCCGCTGAGCGAAACAAGGAGCCCATATTGAGCGTGCTGCGGCAGTACGTGGACCCGGCACAGCACGGCTTCCGTGTGCTCGAAGTGGCCTCGGGCTCCGGCCAGCACGCGGCCCACTTCGCGCAGGCCTTCCCTCACGCCGAGTGGCAGCCGTCTGATGTGGACCAGCGCTGCCTGGACAGGTGCGGCCGGGGCGAGGGTGTGCCCGGAGAGCCGCCATCCCGGTCCCGCTCGGCCTGCGGCCCCTCCCCTAACAGCCCTGCAAAGAGAGAGCGCCTGGGTATGAGTCCGGAATGGTGGGAGCCCAGGGCGCCATGAGACGCGTGGGCCTCCGCGCACCCGGGCAGGCCCCAGCCACGCGGGACCCCGATGTGAAAGTGGGAGGTCTTGGGGTTCAGGGAGAACTGGGCGCCCACCCGGCTGCTGCGGTGCGGCGCCTGAACCCTGCTGAGAGAAGGATTGCGGGGCATCAGAAAGCCCGTAGCCCCAATGTACGCCCCCCTCCCGCAGCATTTTGGCCACAGCTCAAGCCCAGGGGTTGTCCAACGTGAAGGCCCCGCTGTACCTAGACGTGACCTGGCATTGGGAACAGTGGGGCGGGATCCTGCCTCAGTCGCTGGACCTGCTGCTCTGCATCAACATGATGCACATCAGTCCCCTGAAGTGCACGGAGGTTCGTTGGGGGAGTCGGGTGAGGCTGTCCTCTGGCCCACCGCACCCATTCCCTCACTCTGCACTAGCTGGGACCCTGGGTGCCAGATTCACCTCGGGTTCCAGTAGGGATTGAGGAAGGAGCCTCACTTCTGTCCTTCCTCCCCCTCTCCAGGGGCTCTTCAGAGCAGCAGGACACTTGCTCAAACCCAAGGCTCTGCTCATCACCTATGGGGTGAGTGGTTCTGTCAAAGATGGCCTCACCCCAGCGCTCCCAGCTGCCTCCGGGCCCCCACCTTGTTCCCAATGGCCCTGCTTCTTTCTGGATTGCCAGGCTCCCAGCTGAGCTCTGGCCAGCTACTGGCACAATCTCCCTGCCCCTCCTCAGAGACTCTCTCATGGCTGCCTGTCACCAGCATTTAAACACACCCAGGCCCTCCTCTCTGAAACCTTCCTCTCCTTGTCACAGTCTTTTGATACTGTTAGTTGTCCCCAAGGGACAGGGAAGGGAGTATTGCTATTTCATTCTCTGGGCCCCAGCCTGCAAGTCTGTCCCTAGACGCACTGGGAAGTGGCTGACCCCATCCACTGGCTGTGTCCTCCATCCTCACAGCCCTATGCTGTCAACGGGAAGATCTCTCCACAGAGCAATGTGGACTTTGACCTGACCCTCAGATGCAGGTCAGAGTTGGGTGGGAGGGGGCCTGGCTGGGAGAGCAGGTGGGCTGAGCTTTTCCCCAAGCCATGACTCCATCTCTCTTCCCCCATTAGGAATCCGGAGTGGGGGCTTCGGGACACAGCGCTCCTGGGGGACTTGGGCCAGGCCAGTGGCCTACTCCTGGAAAGGATGGTAGGTGGGGAGGGATGGAGGTACAGGTGGCCTCCCTGGGGTCAAAGGGCCATTCCTCCAACAAAGCATTTCTCCAGGTGGACATGCCTGCCAACAACAAGTGCTTGATTTTCCGGAAGAAGTAACCCCACTCCTTCGTCCAGCTTGCCTGCATCCCAGCCAAAGGCTCTTTTGGCCACAAACCAACACCACAAGCCCTTGTGCCAGGCCTTGGTGCCAGCCCCACCCAGTTTAGCCTCTTGGCTGGCAGCTGGTGGGCTGTCCAGAATAAAGTATTTTCTGCTGCCCTCTTGCTGGTATCCACCATGCTGCCTCCTGGGAGCACCTTGTTGAGGGTGGTTGGCAGGAGGGATAAGGGGTTAGGGGCATCCTGGGCTTTGCTGCTGGAGCTCAGGTAGTAGAGGGAGAACCCAGGGACAGTTGCTGTTCTGGAGGGATTGCTTTGGTGATAGAGGGAGTTCCCTGTAGTTAGCTGTTGCTTCCTGGTGACCTTGCACCGGAGCCACAGCCCTACTTAGTGACAAGTCCTCAGCTAGAAAACAGGCTGGGGGTTGGGGGCATCTACAATGGTCAGGATCCTCTGACCAGACCAGCATGCCAGAAGGTTGGGGCATGGGGAAGGCTTTTATTATTCAGCAGGGCAGGAGAACAGGAGTGGACATGCAGGGGTTGCTAGTCCTGGAAGCGGTTAAGCAGTGCACAGGCCTTCTTTTCAAGGAGCTCTGAGATCTTCTTAACACGCTTCTCACTGGCGGCACGGATGTAACTGCCCGAGTCCAGCACAGCCACGCCATCACGCACTTCACCCATGATGACCAGTGGCCCATCGCCTACTGTCACATTGGGGCAGGGGCAGGCCCAGTCCATGCCTCTTAGGGTCACCTCCAGGTACTTGGTGCCCAAGAACTTGAGACCCATCTTGTCATCCTTGAGTACATCGTCCAAGGCCACACGGGCGATGCCGCCACCAGCAGCTTCGGGCTCCTCCAGCACTTCGGTGAGCCGTCCCACTATAGCAAAGTCGCTGCGGCACAGGCTGGAAGCCAGCTTGCTCCGGAAGCGGCAGGTGCGGCAAGGGGGTGTGCGGGGCACAGGGCAGGCATCTTCACAGCTCTCACGGCTCTCAAAGTTGTTGCTGTTGCCCTCACAGCCACTGTACACAAAAGGGTGGCACTGCTGTAGCAGCGGGCTATAGGCCCAGCGTGGCTCCCAACCCTGGCAGGGGCCCTGCACAGCGGGCAGCACGCAGGCATCACCAGGGCCTCGGGTACAGGCCTGCTGACATGCCTCGTATGTTTCGAAGCCCCGGGCAGCTCCATCACAGCCACGGACTGGGAAGGTCATGCAACCGCCTCGCTGAGGGTCATAGTGCCAGAGGACATGGTGGATGTTGGTGGGGTTGGTGCAGGCCTGTGTGTCTGGCAGGCACTCAGCTGGGGCTGGGATGCTGGGGCCCCTGCTCCTGGCTGGCTCCCGCTGGACCACAGAGAGCGGGAAGTCAGCCCGCAGCAGGCCAGCCGCATTGCGCGCAGTGCAGGTGTACAGGCCAGCATCCTCTGGCCGGGCATTGTAGAGCACCAGCTGCCCAATGCTGGTGACCACCACATTGCCGTACATCTGGTCAGGGCGCATGATCAAGTTCTCCCGCTGGTGGCTCTGCTTCTCCCAGGTTACAGCAGGTGGTGGGCGTCCACTGACATCGCAGTGAAGGCTGGCGGTGCCCCCCACCTGCACTGCCTGTGGGGAGGGGCTGCTGTACAGGGCAGGTGGGACAGGGGCAACTCCAGGTGTTGGGCGGGCAGTGGTTTCAGGCGGCCCTGGGCTGCTGGGTGGCCAGCTGAGGACATGCTTGCAGGGCACGACATGGAGGTGAAGACCACGCAAGCAGGCCTCAGCATCCATGTAGCAGCGGTTGTAGTAGGTGAGGCCATCTGAGGCACAGGTGAAGCTGGGCTCCTTCTCACAGCGGTCTCGGCAGCGGCACACAGGCTGCCCATCCCAGATGTCGCAATCGGAACCCTGCTGTGGGCACACAAAGCCCTCGCAGGAGGCTGCCATGGCAGGTGCAGCTGGGCCCTCATCAGGGAAGCGGGCTGCTACACAGCTCTGCAGCCCGCACACGTTGGTGCAGCACTTCTCAGCAGCTGCACAGTCCTAGAGAGTGGGGGGGCACTTCAGCAGGAGCCCTAGCACCTTCCCAGCCCTCCCCCAGGGATATCCACCCCTGCATCAGGGCAGGGATGGGCCCCCCTGCTCTGTGCTCTGTGATTGCAGCCAATGACTACCCTCTCCCTGAGCCTCAGTTTCCTCTCTGAAAAGCTGAGGAAGTTCCCTCCATCCAGCACGACCAGTTACCGTGCCACATGTCATCTCCTGTAACCTCACTAAGTCCTCAGACACCCCCAGGTGGTTGCATTATGTCCATCACAGAAGAGAGGACGCTGAGGCCCAGTGAGGATGTGCTGTGTTTGCCTACCACTCAGGCAGTGCAGCCCCACTGCTCTGGCCTGCCTGCTCCTTGGAGGTCAGCATCTCTGCTAGCTTAGGTCAGGGCAGTGCTGGGTGAGGGTGGACCTGCCAACCTGGTCAGAGACCTGTGTCTACGCTGCTCTTCGAAGAACAAATGGTGTCCAGAGTGGAAGGGGTGGGTGTGGTGGGCAACAGACAGCTGAGGGAGCAGGGAACAGGCTCTTGCTCTTCAGACAACTGAGGGCAAATGTCCCCTGGGACCCTCCTGCAAGAGGGGGTGGGGGAGAACAGTCCAATAGCCCAGCAGCCCAGCTGAAAAATTTGGCAAGCCCAAGAATAAAGCAGACTTAGGGTTGGGGTCACTCGGAGAAAAGGGCCGAGGGTCTGGACTTCCCCAGGCTGGCCATGTCCAAGCCCCAACACTCCCAGCCCCTACCGCGCTCACCTGGTCCTGGCTGCATGCACGCTCGCAGGTGCTCTGGGCATCCACCCACAGGTGGGGGCTGAGCTGGTTGGGGCACACACCCGGGTGGCTCCCAGGCCCTGGTAGCAGGCCGGCCCCTGAGGTCAGCCCCATGAGGAGGAGAGGCAGGAGCAGCCGTGGGGTGGGCATGGGGGCCGCTGGGCCAGGGGACTTGGGGGGCTGTGGCCACCAGCCACTGCGTGGGCCCCACGGAGTGCAGCCTCCGCAGGCATCCGCCCTCTGGCCACTCTCTGGGCACCCTTCTGGCCCCTGGGGCTGAAGCCCACACAGATGCTTGTCCCAGTGCCCAGACAGGTGAGTTGCAGGGTCTCTCTGTGCTCAGAGTTGGTCCACGTGGCCTGGTCCCGCTGTTCCAACCAGTGTGGCGGCTTCTAGGCCCTGGTCAGGGCAGGGCAGGGATGGGGAGGGGCAGAGGACTGGGGAGGGGCCAGAGGCCCAGGAGCACAGAGCCACTGGCCAAGAGGGTCACTGTGGGGCGGAGAGAGGTGAGGAGGGGACGCTGTAACCTGAGCCCCTCCCTCTACATCAGGCTCCGAGAGGAAGGGCCAGCTGGGGTCAAAGTCTTCTTGAGGACCCTCCCCCGCAGCTCAGGAGGGAGGGGGCAGGGCTGGCAGATCTCAGCTTTTATTCCTGACCTCTGGGGACCCCCTCAGGCTCCCATGCAGTGGGGGTGGACAGGCACACGCTCCTCATCCTATCACCAGCTGAGGCAGGTATAGGCTGGCTAGTGTCATCTGTGAGAGCAGGTGAGCCATGGGTCTCCACACATAGCCCAGCAGATGGTGGCAGGGGGCTCTGTTCCCTTTCTGGGGAAGATTCCACAACCTTCTCCATGACCCTGAGGGGTCACATGTAACAGTCTTGGGGTTGAATTTCATCTCCTGGGTTGAGGCCTTTGCACATAGCCTGCCCCTCCTCTGCTGACCATGGGGAAGAGGGGCTTGACAAAGAACACAGCTTTGCATTCCCAGAGATCCCCACCACCCCTGAAACTGGGGCTCCTGGCTCAGGACTCTGTACCCTCTGGGCCCTCTCAATGGGCAAAGGCATGTACAGAAAAGTGAGGTCCCACAGCTGCTCACAGGGACAGTCCACATGCTCACTGACCACATGGATGCATTCATCCCACGGGCTGCCTAGCCCTGGAAACGTGGCTCATGTGAAACTGCCCCCTGAAGAGTTAAGTGTCCTAGAAGTTGCTCCCAGAACACAGATGCCCTAGTGGTCTCTCCCTGCCCCCAGCTGGCTGCCAGCAAGAGCAAGCATCCCCCTCCAGCCCAGCTGCAGAGGCCCCTCCTAGTGTGGGGGGAGGGCAGGGGCTGGCCCAGCTCTGCTGAGATCACACAGAGGCAGCAGGACAAAGGGCCACCCAGAATCTACCCTTCCAAACCTTCTGCAGCTCTAGGGGTGTGGGGCCCCAGGGAATGATGTTCTTGGAGACAGGATGGAAAATGTCCCTATTACCCTGCATCTGACCTTCTGTTCCAACAGGCAGGATAATGAGCCTGGTCTGGTCAGAACAAGACAGAGGGCTACCATGTCCCTGTCCGATAAAGAAGCCAGGGCTGAGGAGGCCCCTGATAAGAGGGTGAGAGCAGCTGGGCCAGACCTCGGCCATGGCTCCCTGCAGGTAGCAGGGCGGGTGCTCACAATAGCCTGGCAGCCAGGGAAGGGCCATTGAAGCCAGAGGTTGTAGTCCTGAGTGTGCTGGTTCACTTCAGCTCTGACTGCTTGGCAGCCCCATCCCCTGCACATCCTGTCAGCACACGGCTTTCCCACCTAGGGTGCCAACCCTGGGTCCTGGCTCTTGGGGGTTCTTGAAACTGTGGCAAGCTGTGGGGGACAGTTCACCCAGACCATCTGCTGGGGGCCTTGGGTTATGGAGGGCTTAGCACAGGGTGGACTGCCCCTTGCTGGCCCAGCTGGTCGGTGAAACATGGTGTGGCCCATAGCCAGGCCCAGACACCCTGCCCATCCAGAGCCCTCACTGGGTCAGTTTGGCAGGTGCAAGGCAGTGCTGGCCTGGCCTTATTCCACCTTTACCCACCACTGGCCAGACAAAATGAGACTAATTTACACAATACATGGCGATCACAGCTGAATTACATTTACTGTACAAAGAACTAACAGCAGTTCAGAAAGAACCCAGGAATGGTACAAGTGTCAAACAGCAGCAAGGTAGTGTTGATACCGTGAATGCAAGACCACCCAGGCCCTCAAAGTCCCTGTGATTCTGTTCATAATTCCAAAGAAAGGGGCCCTGTGGGCAGCAAAAGATAAATGGGGCCAGGAGAGGGGAAGATGATCGGGCCAAACTGCCTCTGCCCAACCCCACTGGGGGTCAGGCCTAGGGCCAGGCTCCCTTGTTCATCTGGTAGTTCATGGAGGCCATGGCCCTGCATCTTCATGTCTGCCCTAATGACACTCTGAATCATGCACTGTGGAGAGCCCTGGGGAGAGGGGCCATGGCCCAGGCAGGGCTCCTTCTGCATACTGGCCCTGCCTGTGGCTGGGGAGCCCAAGGGCAGGAGGTAGAGCTGAGCACCAGTGCAGCCCTCAGTGGGGTCACCAGGCCAGGCTGGGCCAGTGTAGTGGGGAAGGGAGAATAATCACAGATGACCACACCCTCAGGCCACTAGCACTAGAGCAGCTCTGAAGGAATGGTCAATGGCTTTCAGAGGAAAAGTCTCCTCCAGGCTGGGGGTCCTTGCAGAGAAGTGGAGCACCCAGCACTGCAGCCCATGGCATAGTCAAGGCCACTGTTCCAGGGGGTGTCATTAAGAAACAGGTCAGAATGGTTTCAGTGACATGTGACCTCACGGGCAGAAGGGCAGCGATAGGTTAAGCAGCAGCTAAGGGGACATATCCGAGGTCAGTGAACAGAAGCTGCCAAGAACAGAAGGCTGAACGGAGATGCCCAGTAGTCCAGACACCACACGAGACCCATAGGCCACAGCCCCATCAAGTATTTACAGGTCTACAGATAGGTCTGCATCCTCAAGTTAGAAAGATGCTGATCTGGGTTTTGTGTAGTAAATGTCACCAAAGGTGTCAAATGATAGCAAGAAGCTTCTCAGCCCCTGTGTGACGGTCCTGTGGAGTGACAAAGGTGGGGGCTCCTAAGTGTCCCCTCTCCCTCCCCTCTCCAGTGAGTTACCCAGGCTCTGATGCACAGAGATGACACCCAGAAAGCTGGTAAAGCCACCCCTACCCTGCCACCAGAGCTCCCAGAGCTGCACGTGCCCCATCTGCTTCCCACTGGTTTCTGAGCAGCCCTAGCCCCAAGAGTTCAGAGGAGGATTCTGGCTATGATGGCTGACTCCTTCCTGTCACTGCCTCAAATCTCTTGCCCAAGCCGACTCAAGCTCATCCCCTGGCTGACGTAGCCATGAAGAGGCAAGCTTGCCATGTGGCTGCATAAGAATTCCCTCCCCTTAAAAATGTACAAAACAGGTGAAATGTTCTCAATATAAATAAAAGAAAGGTGAGCCAGGCTCCATCCTGGCTGGCCTGGGCCCAGGAAGCCAAGGAGTCCTGGGTTTGTTTTGGACAGATCCTGTAGCACCAGCAGCCCCACTGCCCCACAGGCCCACTGAGCATGCTCTCTCTGCACACCCCCTCCCGCACCTAGCTCAGGTAGGGAGGAAAACCCAGGCTTCCTGGGCAGGGCTGTGTGGCTAAGTCTTCCCTGCATGCAGCACTGGCCCAGTGTCCGGCCAGGAGCATCTGCCCGCAAGCCCTCCAAGTCTGTACAGGGCAGTACAGCTGGCTCTGCTAGGAGATCTTGCAGTTGCTCCTGGAGCAGTTCTGGGGTGGGCTCTGTGGGGGGCGGATGGACTTGGACCTCTTGAGGCTGTTGCCCTTGCTGCTGCCACCCCCAGCCCCACTGGCCAGGGAGTAGGAGCGCCCATGCATCATGACAGCGTTCATGCCGTTGGCCATGGAGAAGGACTTGAGGTGGCTCTTGATGGTGACTGGCAGTGGGAGCTTGTCGATGAGGTGCACAGGGGTGCAGGAGACGATGGCGCGGCAGCAGAGGTCCTGCAGGCTGAACACTGGGGGTGGGCAGAGGGGTCAGCCCATGGGAAGGGGCTGGGCAAGGCGGGGAAGCCCCAGGCAGGGAGATCAGGGTGAGTGGCCTTTCACCACCACACAAGCAGGGACGCCTGGCTGGGGAGGTCTCAAAACTCCTTGGAAGGGTCCCTGGATACTTTCTCCTCCTGCCTTTTTTTTTTTTTTTTGGGAGACAGAGCCTCAAGCTGTCACCCTGGGTAGAGTGCGGTGGCATCACAGCTCACAGCAACCTCCAACTCCTGGGCTCAAGCGATTCTCCTGTCTCTGTCTCCCAAGTAGCTGGGACTACAGGCGCCCGCCACAACGCCCGGCTATTTTTTGGTTGCAGCCGTCATTGTTGTTTGGCAGGCCCAGGCTGGATTCAAACCCGCCAGCTCAGTTGTATGTGGTTGGCGCCTTAGCCGCTTGAGCCACAGGCGCCACCGGTTTTTTTTTTTTTTGAGACAGAGTCTCAAGCTGTCACCATGGGTAGAGTACCATGGTGTCACAGCTCACAGCAACCTCCAACTCTTGAGCTTAAGTGATTCTCTTGCCTCAGCCTCTGAAGTAGCTGGGACTACAGGTGCCCACCACAATGCCTGGCTATTTTTTTTTTTTTTTTGGTTGTAGTTGTCGTTGTTTGGCAGACCCGGGTTGGACTTGAACCTGCCAGCTCCAATGTGGTGGCTGGTGCCCTAGCCACTGAGCTACGGGTGCCGAGCCTTTTTTTTTTTTTTTAAACAGTCTCACTCTTGCCCTGGGTAGAATGCCACCATGCTGTGTCATCATAGCTCACAGCAACCTCAAACTCCTGGGCTCAAGCCATCCTCCTGCCTCAGCCTCCCAAGTAGCTGGGACTATAGGTACCCACCACAATGCCTGGCTAGTTTTTCTATTTTTTAGTAGAAATAGGGTCTTGCTCTTTTTTTTTTTGAGACAGAGCCTCAAGCTGTCACCCTGGATAGAGTGCCATGGCATCACAGCTCACAGCAACTTCCAATTCCTGGGTTCAAGCAAGTCTCCTGCCTCCACCTCCCAAGTAGCTGGGACTACAGGCGCCCGCCACAACACCCAGCCTTTTTTTTTGGTTGCAGCCGTCATTGTTGTTTGGCAGGCCTGGGCTGGATTCGAACCCGCCAGCTCAGGTATACGTGGCTGGCACCTTAGCCCGCTGAGCCACAGGCGCCAAGCCAGGGTCTTGCTCTTGATCAGGGTGGTCTTGAACTTCTGAGCTCAGGCAATCTATCCACCTCAGCTTCCCAGAGTGCTAGGATTACAAGGGTGAGTCACCACACCTGGCTACTTCTCCTGCCTTCTACTCTAAAGCCGTGCAGACTGGGGGGTGCCTGGGGAAGGGACTCGCTTCCAGAGGCCAGTTCTGCCCAGCGGCTGGCTCAGAACCTGAAGCTCCTGACAACCCTAGGAACTTCTGGAGCAAGTGGGTGTGTAGACAGCTTTTCAGGCTGAGCTGCTCTGGCAGCCACTACAATTTTGGCTGGATTTTAACTCAATCAAGCTAAAGTCTGTCATGTGTGGAAGAGGTGCTCCATAAGGGCTGGGGAGCCAGATTCTGCCAGCCCAGGGCACAACCAGGCTCCATATGGTTCCCCTTAAGAAAGGAAG
This sequence comes from Perodicticus potto, assembly GCA_963574655.1. Lineage (NCBI taxonomy): Eukaryota > Metazoa > Chordata > Mammalia > Primates > Lorisidae > Perodicticus > Perodicticus potto. The sequence continues at coordinate 14,690 of CAUYRH010101441.1, read as the reverse complement.
GAGGACGGAGGCGCCTGTGGCTCAGTAAGTAGGGCGCTGGCCCCACATACCGAGGATGGCAGGTTCAAACCTGGCCCTGGCCAAACTGCAACAAAAAAAAAAAAGAAAGAAAGAAAGGAGGGAGGAGCAGAGAGAGAAAGGAGGAAGGAGGGGTGGGGAAAGGAAGAGCAGAGAAAGGGAAGGAGTGAGGGGATGGGGTCTTGGTGTGTGCTACACCTTTTGGGGACAAGTCACGACTTTAAGAGGGACTTTACCTAACAAATGCAATCAGTGTAACCTGGTTTCTTGTACCCTCAATGAATCCCCAACCATAAATTTCAAAAAAGAAAAAAAGGCATGGATCCCAGCATTCTGTGAGGCCGAGGCAGGTGATTGCTTGAGCTCAGGAGTTTGAGACCAGCCTGAGTAAAAGCAAGACCCCATCTCTACTCAAAATAGAAAAATTAGGTGGGTGTGGTGGCTGGCACCTATAGTCCCAGAGGATCAACTGAGCTTAGGAGTTTGTTTGAAGTTGCTGTAAGCTGTAACACCATAGCACTCTAGATGGGGCCACAGATAGAGACTCTTGTCTCCAAAAAAAAAAAAGAAAAAGAAAGGAGGAAGGGAATGGTGCCTGGGGGAGCGTAATCTTAAGGACGATTAGATTATGATCCAGTCCTCTGCCTGGCAAGGAGGTAGTCAGCCCTGTCAGGGGGCAGCACACAGTGACTGCACTGTTCCCTCAGGGAGCTCGCCATCAGGGTTCCTGATTACGGGTGAGGCATGAAACGTGGCACACACACAGGCTGCAAAGCTGTGAGCATGGGCCTCAATGATCGCCTGACAGAGAGCATCTAGCATCTATCTGCCTACACCGGCAACACTGGGACCCCCCTTGCCCCCCAACAAAGCATGTGCAGAGCAGGCCACTTTGTTGCAGCACCATGATGGCTCAGGGGCTAGGACTGGTAGCCAAGATGGCCTCAGCGCGTAAAGAGCCACCCTTTCCCTCTGCCTCTGCTCCCTACTCTCTTCCCAGTCACCATGCACCAGCTGAGGGACCTGCCTGAACCTCCCCTTGTGGTTTCACTGCCCCTGTCAGCCTCACATGATCAGGGCAGCCCTAGCCCCAGCCCCACCTCGATTGGGCCTCCAGATCTTCTCCATGCCATGCCGCATGAGCACGATGCGTGACAGCTCCGTGAAGGACTCGATGACGTTGAAGTTGCACAGGGGGCTGACCTCAAAGAAAGTCATGCAGTTCTTCTCTGCATAGGCACGTGCCTGTTCTGTTGGGACTTGCCGCTTGAAGGCCAGGTGCAGACGGTTCCCAACCAAGATCCGGGGAACCCCAGGCGCATGCTTGGGGAGGGCACAGAACTCAGCAAAGGCACGATGGCAGGACACCCCTTCCCCTTGGGTAGCAGGCAGGACCCTCAATGGGTTCTTAGATTGAGATTAGGGGGTGGTAGGAACAGTGGGGTAGGCCAGGATAGTGTCAATCTCCCCAGAGCTAGTCTGGGAGGCAGAGCCCTGGGCTCAGACCCCACCATGTACTGGAAAGCTATTCCAGTGTGGGACCTGTCCAGGCCACAGGAAGGGCAGCAGGTAGGGCCCCCCAATCCTCCCCAAGGGCCACAGCCCAGGCACCTTATCAAGCTCTGTTCCCTGGGGGGTCCGCAGACCCACACCCACCTCATCTATCTCCTTGATCCAGCGGTCGATGCCATCAAAGGACCAGCGGTTGGTGATGTCGTATACCAGGAGGATGCCCTGCAACAGACTCAAGGAGGTCACCCACATGCACAGCTGGGCTTATGCCAAGGGGGCACGTCTGTGGGTGGAAGGTCTCTCAATTCCGAGGGAAGACCAGGAATATCCAACACCTGGCAGATTTCCTGGGTCACCAGACATAGTGGGCAGAGACCTGCAGCCTTGCTCCAGCCTCCCAGCAAAAGAGGGAAGTAGGAGGGAGCCTCCTCCATCTCAGGATGGCATCTTCCTTGCTAAGTGGGGACTGCTGCCTGGTAGATGCCACTGCCTCTCCCTCCCCTTGACAAATCGGCTGGGTCAGAAATGACATTTTTTCAACTTCTTTTCTACAAGCATGTAAGTATCACCCTGCAATCATTAGAAAACCACGCAGGCCAAGAGCCAAGCCATGCACGTCCAGATCTGTTGTGTGGGGGCTGCAGCCCCTGGCCTGGGCAGGCAGATGAGGGGCCCAGCCTCCTGGGGACATCAAGCCTGATGCTGCAGTTATGGAAGTCAAGTCCATCAGTGAACTCTGCCCTGGGGGTACCTGAGGCAGAGCTGAGTGGGGACGTCTCTGAGTTTTCCAATCCAAAACTTGCAGAGCAGAATGTCAGTCACCCTGAAAGCAGTTTTGTAAAGCTCCCCCAGCCAGGCAGAACAGGATTAGCCACGGGGCTTTCCCGCCACATCCCTTAGAGACCAATTACTCAGAGCTCAGCTCTGGGCTGTTTCCATCTGCCCTGAATATTGCACAGTGACACTGTTGTGGGTTCTCTGGAAGCACCACATGGGTGCACAGTGCTAATCACTCAGCCACATCTCCCCGCACATGCCATCTCTTGGCCTCAAACTCTACCCTGAAGGAGGCTCAGGAATCAGACCCTCCACCTACCCAGGGCTCACGCTACTCGGGAGGAATGGAAGAAGCCACCACATAAGGGAGGTAAGAGATAAGTGCAGCTGTAATCCCAGCATTTGGGAGGCCGAGGTAGGTGGATTGCCTGACCTCACAAGTTCGAGACCAACCTGAGTAAAAGTGAGACCCTGTCTGTAAAAAAAATAGCCAGGCGCTGTGCTGGAGGCTGTAGTCCTAGGTACTTGGGAGGCTGAGGCAATAGAATCACTTTAACTCTAGAGTTTGAGGTTGCTGTGAGCTAAGATGCCATGGCACTCTACCAAGGGTGACCAAGTGAGACTCTGTCTCAAAAAAAGGAAGGAAAGCAGGAGGGAGGGAGGGAAGGAAAGAAGGAAGGAAAGAAGGAAGGAAGGAGGGAGGGAGGGAGGGAGGAAGGAGCTGCTGAGACTGAAGGAAACAGCCATGGTCCATCTCAAAATTAGAAATTTTAAAGTTTCTTAAAATCATCTTTTTGGGGGCTGGGGGTCACGGTGGGTGACACTCCTTTTGGGGATGGGACATGATTATAAGAGGGTCTTCACCTAACAAATGTAATCCATGTAACCTGGTTCTTTGGACCCTCAATGAATCCCCAACAATTAAAAAAAAAATATTTTGATTTCTGTAGTCTTAAAGATAGCTCTCAGGTCTTGTTAAGACAAAGGTCAAAATGAGTAACCCTCAGTCCCACAAGCTCCTTCAATTAGGACAGGCCTTGCTTGGAGATGGGCAGCCCCAGAAGATGGGTAGAATCCCTGGGAGACAGGAAAGAGACCGACCGACTCAAACTCCACAGCCAGAAGCCAGTTGGTGTAGGATAAAAGGTAAGCATTAAGATAAATAAATACAGCCCTGGGAGTCAGCCCTGCAGCTCAGGGCACAGGGAATGAAGCTCTCTCCTGTGCAACCACGACAAAACATCATGATATAGTCTGCTCTCTAATGCTCGGCGCAGCGTTGTTCACAAGAACACAAACACACAAATTAAGTATCTGATCTCAGTAAGTTGAAGAAGACACAGGAGCATACTTTAGAAATCTATTTGATGATCATGGGAAAATGCAGGATAAATTCTGAGGTGAGAAATACAGATCCCAAACATGTATGATATGACTTTTTAAAAATAAAGGTTTAAAAGAGATGTAAACATATAATACATGACACTAAATTTTTAGTTGTTTTTTTTTGTAGAGACAAGAGTCTCACTTTATTGCCTTCGGTAGAGTGCCGTGGCATCACAGCTCACAGCAACCTCCAACTCCTGGGCTTTGGCGATTCTCTTGCCTCAGCCTCCCGAGTAGCTGGGACTATAGGTGCCCACCACAGCACCCAGGTATTTTTTTGTTGCAGTTTGGCCAGGGCAGGGTTTGAACCCGCCACCCTCGGTATTTGGGGCCAGCGCCCTACTAGCTGAGGCACAGGCGCCGCCCGATTTTTAGTTTTTTGTGTTGACCTGTATGTTCTGTGGTAAACACTGCTATTCCCATGATATTTGAACACTAAGGCAAGTGAGCAGAAGGCCTTTCTTGGTAGTCTGGAAGCATGTATCTCAAAGAGGCAGAACAAAGGCAAATCAACACTTCCACATTCCATATTTAAAAACATAATACATGCTCCTTTTTCATGCTCCTTTTTTAAAAACATAAACTAGTATTCTAGGGCATAAATTAATACCAGCTCTTCCCTGCACAAACCAGCACCCACCCAGTAACCCTGGGTAACTAGTATCTGCCTATCTGCCAGATGACAAGTAGCATGCTGGTGTCCTAATAATACTCACTCAATTTTTTTTTTTTTTTTGAGATAGAGCCTCAAGCTGTCGCCCTGGGTACAGTGCCGTGGTATCACAGCTCACAGCAACCCCCAACTCTTGAGCTCAAGCGAGTCTCCTGCCTCCGCCTCCCAAGTAGTTGGGACTATAGGCGCCCTCCAGAACAATCGGCTATTTTTTGGTTGGATTCGAACCTGCCAGCTCAGGTGTATGTGGTTGTCACCTTAGCTGCTTGAGCCATAAGCGCTGAGCCCATACTCACTCAATTTTAAGTGTAAATCTTGTATCATTTTCTATACAAAACTCTATTTTGTAAAACAGATCAACCTCTCTGTCATGAAGGATGGGTAGCCCCAAGCCAACACCCTCCCTGCTAGTAAATAGCTGACTCCCAAACTCTCAACTCATGGGACAGCACATCCCACTGACCCGGCCACATTGAAGACACCACCAAGCTTGACCATACCCCTCTTTGCCGAGCCCCAGGGACCCACCCAGGATGACCTGCTCACTCCCCCAGTGGGTGGCATGGGCTTTTACCAGGGGCCACCTCAGACTCCAACAGAAAACACACACAGTCCACGAAGTGAAGGAAGCCTTTGGCTCTTTAGTAGAATGTGAAGGGACTCATGGTACAAGCTGCAAGACTACCATTGTAGGACAGGTGACAAAAGTGAGAGGGTGGCCAATGGCCTCTCTTAATGCCATTTGCAAGACATAAGCCTTCAGGGAATCAAGGCCTCTCCACTCTTTTTTTTTATTTAGAGACAGAGTCCAGAGTCTCACTTTGTCCCCCTTGGTAGAGTGCCGTGGCATCACAGCAACCTCCAACTCTTGGGCTTAGGCAATTCTCTTGCCTCAGCCTCCTGAGTAGCTGGGACTACAGGTGCCCACCACAATGCCAGGCTATTTTTAGAGATAGGGTCTCAATCTTGCTCAGGCTGGTCTTGAACTCCTGGGCTCAAGCAATTCTCTTGCCTTGGCCTCCTAGAGTGCTGGGATTATAGGCATGAGCCAACATGCCTGGCAATATGTTTTTACTGTAGAAAAATTAGGAAATACTTAAAAGCAAAAAAAGACAAGATACCTTTTTTGCAGATATCAAGTTGTGCCCACAGTTCCTTCTCTAAAAGACAGAAAGGGGCCCCTGGAACACGCTCTGTGTACCTGTGCTTTCTCTACCTGCCATGCTCCGTGTCAGCTCTCATTCTCCACAGTGGTCTCAGGGCTGCAAGGACTGCTGTAGTCTCCCCCTGAGCTAACCTCACTGTGGCAGTGGAGGCGGCAGTGACTCGGGTGGCTCTCCAGATCTCTCCTGCCACCTGACTATCTGCAGCTTGGCTACCGAGGGGCACCTGCTGGGTGAAGGAGCCCTCACACTGAAGAAGCCCCTAGACCAGTGATTCTTAACCTTCCTAATGCCGCAGCCCTTTAATACAATTCCTGTGGGTCACGATCCACAGGTTGAGCACTGCTGCCCTAGAACGTTCTGCTCCCTTGAGGTGAATCCCCAACATTTCTGTGAGAACTCCCAGTACAAGATGCTGCCCTGCCCAGCCTTGGAGTCCTCCACCTGCCCTCAGCAAAAGAGACAGCAAAGAGTTGACACTATACTACAGTTTAGAAAATCAGGTAAAGATGCCTTTGCGGGCAGCGCCTGTGGCTCAACGAGTAGGGTGCCAGCCCCGTATACCGAAGGTGGCAGGTTCAAACCCGGCCTCAGCTGAACTGCAAAACAAAAAAATAGCTGGGCGTTGTGGTGGGCGCCTGTAGTCCCAGCTACTTGGGAGGTGGAGGCAAGAGACTCGCTTGAGCCCAGGAATTGGAGGTTGCTGTGAGCTGTGATGCCACGGCACTCTACCCAGGGTGATAGCTTGAGGCTCTGTCTCAAAAAAAAAGAAACTACAAAACACACACCTGACCTCTTCCCCGAAGGCATCTAGGCCCCAGACCTAAGTATGATCCCTGGTCCTGCACAAGGAGATGCTGCCCTAGACTAAGCAGGTTGCCTGAGGGTGCAGTCTGACCCTTGAGGGTCACATCTGGCTCTTCCAGAAGTCTCTGTGCAGCACAGATAGGACTGACCTTCATTCAAACCCTCATGTTGAAGTAGCAGCAAATCTGTTCACACGGGTTTCAACTACCTACCAGCCTTCTGTTCTCAGAATCACATATAAGCAGATCTGGTGGGGAGCACAGGGGACACAGAGGGTATCTGAGTATGCCCTCCACACTGGACACAGGCCCTGAGTGTACTGCAGCATACTCGCCCTGCACACGACCACCCCTCTTGGGTGCTCTCCCCCAGGCAGCCCAGGGAAGCCCCCTGTATCCTGCTCTTCGCTGTCACTGGGCCCCCTTCCTGTGGGTCTACTGTAGCCACTCACACAGAGCCTTCTTTAAGGCTTCTAGTCTACACCAAAGAGTCATGGAGCATAGACCAGCTCCAGCCATCCCTGGGAGATAGCCAGACCCCATCCCCAACAGCCTTGCAACTCAATGTGTGGGAGTCCTGGGTGGACACATGGAGGAGCCAACACTGGTTTCTAGTGAAAGCAGAGAATAAACTGCATTCCACAGCTCAGGAAGGCTGTAGAGCCTCACTGGGCTCAGGGCACACTCTTGAGTCACTCAGATGGTCGCTGGCCATGGCTACAAGGGCAGCAACAGCCTATGCTGGGATGCTGGACACAGGCACGTCAGGAGCCCTGGTACCCCCTGTGCCCAAAGCCTCTGCACACAAGGATCTGGGGAAAGGAGGCTCCCAAGCTCAGAGAGGGCCCCAGGAAGGCATGCCCCTGCCCCAACAAGGTCTGGCTATTGAGGAAAACCTGATGTTGACATGTCAAAATATCCTTAGAAGGCACAAAATGCTGGGGGGCTTGGCAGGGTAATAAGGAGAATCATGCACTTAGAAGACAAAAGAAGCCCCTGGTCTCACCTGTGCGCCCCTGGAGTAGGACCTGAAGATGGTGCAGAACCTGCCCTGGCCTGATGTGTCCCTGGAACACATAGGGGAAGGGTGTCAGGATAGCCACGGTCGTGCACCCTCCAGCCCTCACACTATGACCTTTGTGGGAAACATGCCGTGAACATCCTGGGGAGGGCAGAGGGAGGTGGGCATAGCAGGCCGAGAAGGCTATGGAGAGGTGTCTGCACAGACACTGGCACCAAGCTCGCAGGCTCAGAGGGCACCAACCTCCATTCACCTGCTGAGCAAGCCCTCCATAGGGGCCTGAGAGCCCTAGGAGACCATCCTGCCAGGTTGGACAACTCCAAACCTGACGGAATTTATACCTTGATCTTTAAGTTCTAGGAAATGTTCTTTAATGGGAAGCAGGCAAAAGGAAAGGGGAAAAGGGGCACAGCCCCACTGTAATGGAAATGGCTCCTGTGAGCAAAAAGGGAGGTGGACTCCACCAGAACTAGACTCCTTGGGCTTTCTGGTTTTTGCATCATGGAGCACAACCTACTCCATGTTTACACAATGTCTACTTAAATGGCTATTCCAAGTGAAACATACACTGGACTCCGTCCTCCCTTCTCAGGTTCCCACTCCCCACCCGACAGCCCCAAGTGCTGCCCTACTCACCAGAGTTCCAGCTTGACACGCCGGCCGTCCAGCAGGATGGTGGTTGTCTTATAGTCAATTCCTGCAAGGGAGCAGAGGGTTGAGGCCTTGCTATCCAGCCTGCCCAGTTCCACATCCCCAGAACAGGGTCAGGGCATCAGGGAACAGACATGATCCTATCAGGTACAGGGCTCCTCATGGCTGTGCTGGGTGCCAGGCATTGGACCTTTTCCCTCAAGGGGCTCTGGCCCCAAAGCACTTTCACTAGGAAATGCTCTTTAATGGGAAGCAGGTAAAAGATAAGTCCAGCACACCCAGACAACAGTTTATCTCCATTCTGACCTACTTTGTATGAATTCTGAAGTTGAATACAAAAGCTAATGTATTTCCAAGTTCTTTTTTTTTTTTTTGAGACAGAGCCTCAAGCTGTCACCCTGGATAGAGTGCTGTGGCATCACAGCTCACAGCAACCTCCAATTCCTGGGCTCAAGGGAGTCTCTTACCTCCCCCTCCCAAGTAGCTGGGACTACAGCCGCCCGCCACGACGCCCAGCCAGTTTTTGTTTGCAGCCGTCATTGTTGTTTGGCAGGCCCAGGCTAGATTCGAACCTGCCAGCTCAGGTGTACGTGGCTGGTGCCTTAGCCCGTTGAGTCACAGGTGCCAAGCCATCAAGTTCTTTTTTTTTTGAGACAGAGCCTCAAGCCTCAAGTTGTCACCCTGGGTAGAGTGCCATGGCATCACAGCTCACAGCAACCTGCAACTCCTAGGCTCAAGTGATTCTCCTGCCTTCACCTCACAAGTAGCTGGGATTACAGGTGTCTGCCACAACACCTGGCTATTTTTTGATTGCAGCCGTCATTGTTGTTTTGGCAGGCCCGGGCTGGATCTGAACCCACCAGCTCAGGTGTATGTGGCTGGTGCCTTAGCCACTTGAGCCACAGGCAATAAGCCTATTTCTGAGTTCTTGGTTTTGCTATAGCCTCCATGTACTGACAACTGAAGTGTGCTTGCAGCATTACTGAGGATACAGTAATTTTTCAATTGCTATTTCTCTGGGAGACCTCTCCATTTCATTAGTTTTTCTTTTTCTTTTTTTTTTTGAGACAGAGTCTCACTATGTCACCTTCGGTAGAGTGCCGTGGCGTCACAGCTCACAGCAACCTCCAAATCCTGGGCTTAGGTGAATCTCTTGCCTCAGCCTCCCAAGTAGCTGGGACTACAGGCACCAGCCACGATGCCTGGCTATTTTTTTTTTTTTTGGTTGGAGTTGTCATTGTTGCTTGGCAGGCCTGGGCTGGGTTCAAACCTGCCACCTCTGGTGTATGTGGCTGGTGTCCTAGCCGCTGAGCTACAGGCGCCGAGCCTAGGTGTTTTTTTTTTTTTTTGTTTTGTAGAGACAGTCTCACTTTACTGCCCTCCATAGAGTGCCGTGGCGTCACACAGCTCACAGCAACCTCCAACTCTTGGGCTTAGGCGATTCTCTTGCCTCAGCCTCCTTAGTAGCTGGGACTACAGGTGCCCACCACAACGCCTGGCTATTTTTCTGTTTGCGAGCTTAGTTTTTATTTCTTTACACTTTTATGGGAAAAGGTCAGTGCAAGAGAAATTGGTAGAAGCAGACAGTGTTGGATACTTAACTTACTTATAAACACCTTAAACTGGTTTATAGGACATCTGAAATTTTCCTAAAAGCACAGTCCCTTCCCATACCTTAAAACACTGTAAGTTTCTTGCCTTTTTATAGCACTTACTCCAAGAAGGCTTAGAAATGGGCATTTTTTAAACTACTGGTGCTCTCATACAGAGTGTCTGTCTCTATGTGCAGGGTCCACCCTTGCAAGCTGACCAGTTGGTGTCTTTGCCTGCGGCAGTCACCCTTCTTCAGGCATCAGTGCTTCCGCCTGCATTATCCTTCTGCCTGGCCAACTCCTAACTGCACATTAAAACCTGGTTCTCATGCTTCAAAGAACACTATCAACAGAGTGAAATTGAAATGAGAAAATGGAAGAGAATAATCTGCAAATCATACATCTTATTAGAGACTGATGTCCAAAATGGATAAAGAACCCCTACAACTCAACAAAAAAACAAACATTCTGATTAAAAAATGGGCAGCCTCTCTTGGATCCTTGTTTCTAAAATGACAAAGAAAAGAAGGAACTATAGCTGTGGCAAAAAGGGTTGCAGTGCGTGCCTAACCACAGAATCCACTCCCAAGGCATGCCCAAGGACAAAGCCATTAACAAGTTTGTCTTCAGAAACACAGTAGGAGCCACAGCCTCTGGGGACCTTTCTGAAGTGAGTGTCTTCTATGCCTCCAGAGCTGTGTGGCCTGACATCACTGTGCACAGTGAACAGTGGCATACACAGTGTGGCACGCAGGAAAACTCTCATTTGGCCCACCCTTAGACCTGCAGACGCTGTCCCAGGATCTCTACCAAAGCCCATGTAAGGAGTTGAGTCCTTAAGGATGGAAGAAAAACTGTCTTCTTGGGAAAAAATGAAAATCATACTTATTATTATTATTTTTTTGTAGAGACAGTCTCACTTTATCGCCCTCGGTAGAGTGCCGTGGCGTCACACAGCTCACAGCAACCTCCAACTCCTGGGCTTGGGCGATTCTCTTGCCTCAGCCTCCCAAGTAGCTGGGACTACAGGCGCCTGCCACAACGCCCGGCTATTTTTCTGTTTTTGCAGTTCGGCCAAGGCCGGGTTTAAACCCGCCACCTTCAGTATATGGGGCTGACGCCCTACTTGATGAGCCACAGGTGCCGCCCTATTTTTTTTTTTTTTTTTTTGAGACAGAGTTTCACTTTGTTGCCCTTGGCAGAGTGCGGTGGCATCACAGCTCACAGCAACCTCTGACTCCTGAGCCTCAGCCTCCCGAGCAGATGGGACTACAGGCGCCCACCACAACGCCTGGCTATTTTTTTGTTGTAGTTTGGCTGGGGCCGGGTTTGAACCCCACATCCTTGGTATATGGGCCGGCACCCTACTCACTGAGCCAGAGGCACCACCCAATCATAATTATTTTTTAAAAGGGCAGAGGACTTGAATATGTTTTTCCCCAAAGATATCTAAATAGCCAACAAGCTTAGGGAAAGAGGCTCAGCATTATTCACCATCAGGGAACCAAAAATCAAAGTGACACTTCATTCCCACAGCACAGCAGGACATGTGACAGCAGGTGCTGGCAAGGCTGTGGAGCCCTCAGACACTGCTGAGAGTAAAAAGTAATGGTGCTCAGCAGAGTGAATGGACTAATGCCACTGAGATGCACACTTAAAATTTGTACTGTATTGACACAATTGAAAAACGTGAGAGAAAGTTGTCTTGTGCATGTTCTGAAGCAAAACAAAACACTGTCCAGGACGAAAGAGTACACAAGGCCCATCCACCACCTTCTTGCAACCCCTTCTCCCCTGCTCTCTCTCCAGTTTCTTTGGGTGGAAGCTCCTGGAATTGTGCCAAACAGAAAGCACAAACAGAGAAGCCTTTGGCCCAGGACTTACAACCTTTTGGTCCTTTTGGTCCTGGTGACTACAACTCCTGAGAAACAAATGCAGGCAAGAAGATCGTGTTGGAAATGGGCATTACCACAAAGGCCGTGGGTGCTCCTCCTCAAAACCAGCATCACCTCCACTCAAGGATCTGGATCAGCCAAGCAGACCCAGTGCAGGTAGACAACGCTGATACCAACTGCTCTTAAGACTCCCCCCAAGTTCCAGTGCCCCTCAAAAGGAGCTGCCCTGGGCGGTGCCTGTGGCTCAAAGGAGTAGGGTGCCAGCCCCATATGCCAGAGGTGGCGGCTTCAAACTTAGCCCTGGCCAAAAACTGCAAAAAAAAAAAAAAAAAAAGGAGCTGCCCTGCCATTAAGCCATCTCTAGATGGCGCTGTGCCCCCAGGCAAAGCCCCAGCTGCTGTGACAGCCGTGCCCAGAGAAGCCTAAAGAGACCAAATTCATCACCAACAGGCCTGGGGCATAAATAAAGCTGTGCTGACACCCCATCCGATTGCCACCAATCGGAACCACCATCCACACCTAGGCTCTGGGCAGGCTCTCCCATTGACCAGCATGAAGGGGCCCCCTGTGTTTTCATGACTTGGAGACAGCTGCCTCTGGGGCCTGACTCCTGGAGGGTGGCAAGCCTCTGCTTTGTAGCAAGTGGGGGAGCCACAGCCCATGAGGTGCCCTGTGCTCTTCCCTGTAGGACCGGCTGAGGTTCTCAGGGAACACTGGTGATGAAAACTATTAGATTCCTACTAAACAATGTCACCGTCAAAACAATTTACACTCACTAACAGTGGCTATGATCACTAAACACAGTGTGCCAAGTGTCTTGCCCCCCAAAATCCATGGCCACAGGCCAGGCAGAGCCCTCATGGCCCCTGGATGCAGCTCCCCTCTCTGCTATGCACACATCTGTTCTTTTTTTTTAAAGAAACAGAGTTTCACTTTATCGCCCTCGGTAGAGTGCCGTGACATCACAGCTCACAGCAACCTCCAAATCCTGGGCTTAGGCGATTCTCTTGCCTCAGCCTCCCAGTAGCTAGGACTACAGGCGCCCGGCTATTTTTCTGTTGCAGTTTGACCAGGGCCGGGTTTGAACCCGCCACCCTTGGTATATGGGGCCGGCGCCGTACCCACTGAGCCACAGGCATCACTCAAATCTGTTCTATCAAACACTGCAACACCAATACCAGGTCAATCCTGAGGTACTCTTTTTTGTTGTTTTTTTTTTTAGAGATAGAGTCTCACTTTATTGACCTCAGTAGAGTGCTGTACCATCACACAGCTCACAGCAACCTCCAACTCCTGGGCTCAGGCGATTCTCTTGCCTCAGCCTCCCGAGTAGCTGGGACTACAGGCGCCCGCCATAACACCTGGCTATTTTTCTGTTTTGCAGTTCGGCCAAGGCCGGGTTTGAACCCACCATCTTCATTATATGGGGCCGGCACCCTACTCTAATGAGCCACAGGCACCGCCCAGACTATGTCTTAATTTGCTCAAAATTTTACCAAGAGTTGTTCACTACGCAGATAACTCCCAACACCAACACCAGAGACACTTTGCCTGATGCCTTCTCAGTTTCTGTATCCAAACCCTGACTTACTTAAATACAAATGATTTTATTATAAATCATGCACATTTCTTCCTCATCTTATACACATGTATGTACACGTACATGTTTTATGAGTATAAGGCAGAATATACATTTGTAAGCTCTTATTTTTTCTATTTTTGTTTTTTTTTTGAGACAGACTCTCACTCTGTGCCCTGGGTAGAGTGCCATGGTGTCACAGCTCAACTTCAAACTCTTGGACTCAAGAGATCTTCTTGCTTCAGCCTCCTAAGTAGTTGGGACTACAGGCACCCACCACAACGCGCGGCTAGTTTTTCTATATCTAGTAGAGATGGGGTCTTGCTCTTGCTCAGGCTGGTCTCAAACTCCTGAGCTCAAGCAATCCACCAGCCTCGGCCTCCCAGGGTGCTAGGATTATAGGCATGAGCCACTGTGCCCAGCTGTAAACTGTTTCTTTTCAGGACAGAAAAGGGAATACTAAAAACCACATGCAGAAGGACCCAAGATCTCACAGGGATGAGAGCCACACACATGACAGTCTACACTGGTGTCCTGACTTCCCAGGCTCGGAGACGACAGCAGAGGCAGGAGAGGAATTGAGCACATAGCAGCCGCCAGGCTCAGGTGGGAGAGCCACCAGAGGAACAGGGGCATGAAATCACCTGGCTGGCAACTCAGTTGCTGCAAAAAAAATCCATGTTTACAGCATGGATTCCAAGAAGCATGGAGAGGTAAAGGAGGAGGACTAGGCACCCAAGTCACTAAAGTGTTGACTTCCCAAGGGTGCCTTTGTTGTTTTTTGTTTGTTTGTTTTGAAGTTTTTGGCTGGGGCCGGGTTTGAACCTGCCTCCTCCAGTATATGGGGCTGGCGCCCTACTCCTATGAGCCACAGGCGCCGCCCTGTGCCTTTGTTTTGTCAGTCACTAATGTCCTGGTGATTTGGGGAGTTGACCATGGCACCCAAGTTCCCGCCCATGGAGACCCATTTCCCTAAGAGCTATAAGTGCAGAGTGGCTGGGGAAGCAATGGAGGAAAAGTGGGATCCAAGCATGCAATGGCCACTCTTTGCTTGGGAGTACATCTGGCCACCAGAAGGGGATTTCTAGGGCTAACCCTGTCAGTCCATCAGTGACAATCTATTGTGAGCACTGTGCGGCAGGGTGCTCACAGGGACAGTCTGCAGCTGGAGAAATCAGCACAATGTTTCTGCCAGGAATCACCTAACAGGTCCCAGGCAGGATACAAAGCACACTTTTTGCCTATGTGCCCCTTCTTCAGAGGGCTTGGCTAATGCAAGCCAGGAAGATATACCCCAAAGAAAATCCATCTTTACTGTACCCCTAGAGAGTTATAAAGTAATCAGGATAGGAGTAAAAAACATACACCAAAAAGAGTTCATAATTCTCAGATATCTGTTTAATTATGATATTACTACTCAGCTTTATTTTGGGTATATACATCGAGATTGCTAAATTTTATTTTACTTTTTTTTTCTTTTTGAGACAGAGCCTCAAGCTGTCACCCTGGATAGAGTGCAGTGGCATCACAGCTCACAGCAACCTCCAATTCCTGGGCTCAAGCGAGTCTCTTGCCTCCGCCTCCCAAGTAGCTGGAACTATAGGCGCCAGCCACAAC
>CAUYRH010101439.1:0-38408 GCA_963574655.1 Perodicticus potto | reverse complement strand
GCTTGTGTCGCCCATAAATTCCATATGTACCTGTGGGCACTGTCCCTGTGGCCGGTCCTGCCTAGCACCTGGGGGACTCTGGCCAGCTTGATTGGCTGCACAGGGCTGGTGTCTATGAGGGTGGTATGGTGGTGGTCAGGTGGACGGAGAGCATGAGTTTTTTTCTTGATCATGTTTCATGGGCATGCAGGTGGCCAGGGGACCCTGCCTCATGTAACCATGGGACACTGCCAGGGAGGAGCAGCAAGGCAGAGGAAGAGAGCATGGAGAATTGAGTGCTGGCCTTCAGCTACTCTTGCAGTTGGGCTCACTGGCAGGGTTGAGACTACGGTGAGGTAGGGGGTACCCCAAATATGAAATCTTAGTAGGCACTTGCTCTTGGGGTCATGTAGGTATAGGGTTGGCACTTATGAGGCTCCGTCTAAAAGGGCTCCTTATATTTTTTACCTTAAGCACCTCACTTGTCTCACCCCAGTTCCACTCTAACCGAAAGGTAGTTAGAAAATGTCATGTGTTTGTGTTGACCTAGGGGAGTTCATGGACATTGGGAAAACCTGATGAAAACCATTTGAAACCTCAAATTCATCTGTGACACTTCCTTTTGTTCCTCTTTCCCCCATGTTTCTGACCTAGGCAGTCACCAAGCCTTGGGATTATAACAAAAGTGCTAACATGTCAGGCTCTTACTGTTCATCAAGTATTGTACTATGTACCCTTATGCTCGGCAGTTCATTTACTCATTCCTTACAACATTAAAAGCCCTGTTACTATTCCAATTTTTAAAATGAGAAAACTGGTGCTTAGAGAAATTGAGTAACTTGCCCAAGGTCTTCACTTATAAGATACAAATATTTAATATTCCAAACGTATGGATAGCTGGAACAAAGAATACTGACTTGCAACTTGATGGAAGTAAACATAGGCATTGTTGTCAATGATTTTCAGCATATGTCACTGTGATGGGATTTTTATCCTTGTGATTTTCTTTCAGGTTTTTGCATAAGAAAGCAAAATGTTGGTCAAAAGATCTTTAATAGGATGTATAATTAGGACAACTCCCTTCCTCTCCATTTGGCCAAATATCAAATAAGGAGCTGAATCAGATCCCCTAAGACCATCTCCAGGATTGGTATTACAAAATTGCAGAGACACGGGAGATAAGGAAGGAAAATATTTTTAAAACCATAAAAATATTCTTTTGAAAAGCATAAACACTGATATTTCAAAGAAAATAGATAATACCTGACCACTAATATTGACACAGATTTATCATATTTCTAGAACTGAGACATAAAACCATTCCTTAATCAGACAAAAATGTGAACTTAATTGGCAATAGAGCAAGAGTTACACATGTTAATTTGGCAGTGATTGAGTTTTCTTTGATCAAAATGTCAAAGTGTTTATTTTGGGTTTGTTGTACAGAAAATATAGAAAGAGTATGAATAGAGCTAAAAGTTTGACTCTTCCTAAGGCCACACGGGGCAGCCACAGATGGCCTGAAATGCTGACAGACTGTGAAGACAGAGACGATAAATGTTCTTCACAAAGGAACTGGGGAAGAACTTCTTAGTTTAATTAAGGAGGGGGAGTGTTTTGAAGCAGTCATTAAGGATGAAGTCATGTACACCAGTACACACAAAAAACTTTGCCTTTACATCTTTTTTTTTTTTCTGGAAACATCTGGCAAAAACATGCCGAGAAAAGAAAACTTTTCTGTTTTTTTGTGCAGCAGGATCTCGCTGTGAAGAGATATGAGAACTTGAGCTAATTACAGGACGTCTGTAAAAAGAAAGGGCTAGCTTTATATTTTAGACCCATTTTTCTCCCTACATGGTAGACTGTCTACTGTAAAAGCAGTGGTATGCTGTGGGAAATAAGTATGGGGTAGGAAACAATGAACTGCATCTAGTGTGTAATAATACTGGACCATGAGGCTATTAAAATAGCATCCACTTCATGCTTGCTTTTATAAATGCGCCCAGAGGAAAATAGACAACTCTGAAACCTGTATGGTAAAGACCACAAAACAATATATTGTCTTATGTTTAAAGTGTTGCAGATCATTTATTAAAAGTGTCCCTGCTATTGTCTTGCATAGAAGTAAATCATGCACATCTTGGAATCTTATTTTGTATTTATTTTTAAGGCCACAGCATCCCCAAAACTCTTCTGAAACTTCCTTTCTCGATTTCCCTTTAGCTCCTTTTGCCTTTCCTACAATACTACATTTATGTCATCGCTTCCAGAATTCTGTAGGCTCTTCGCCTATAAAAAGCAAAAGAAAAGGAAATTTGGGGACAGCATAGTCCTAATCTCATGGAGCATCACGTGGGGCCCTCCTATAATGGCATGAAATGTCAAGACTGGAGTGATGGCGCCTGGGAGGTCAAGACGATTCCCAGCCTGCTAACAACCACTCTGAAAGGATTAAGGTTTGATTCAGGCAGAGTGATACTTAATCCACTTCGTCTCTTCCTGTAGGAACAAGATGCTTAAAATCAACTGGAGGGGAATTTTCTTTTTCTGACTATCTTCAGGAGCCAATTAAATAGAAAAGGTGAGGGTTCCCCCCATCTCCAGAATTTGGGTGAATATTTTTAAAGGTTCTTTATAAAGGACATGGCCAGTCATTATCTACTTGTGTGTCACAAATCTGTGTGATTGTCACCTCACTGTGATCTACCTGGCTGAGCCTTGTAGGGTCAGGGACTTAGGGAATCTGGCTACTGCAAGCCAGTCTCCTGGGGAGCATGCTGTACCTTGCCCAGGTCTCTTGCAGCTTCCTACCATTCTCCAGCCATCATAAGCATCCCTCTGTCAAAAATCGGCTCTCCTCTGAAAGACCCAGAACTCTCAAGTGTATTTGGAGAATGGCATCCCTTTATTGCTCACCAGCGACATTCTTTCTACACTTCCCTCCACTCCCTATTGTCTCCCCCAAACTGAAACCATGCCATCTGCCATTTACTATCATTTTTGCAGTGTTGGTTTTCTTCTTAAAGTTGAGAACTATTTATCTATCGTAAATGGAAAAATTATGAGACGTGGTGAGGCTTGTCTGCCCTCTGCCTGTTCCCCTTGAGTTTTTCATTTGCAGTCTTTGCAAGAGGACTATAAACTCTCTGAGGGCCACGATTCTGTCTGTTTTGCTCATCATTGATCTTTCAGAGCCGAAAGGTATTTTCTGATTTTATTCCCAATGATAACAGCAATGATATACACAATCTGTGGACATTTATCCTTACCCTATGTTGGACACTGTACATAGTGCCTTAGATATGTTTTATTTCTCACAATCGCCCCTATACAGAAGGTGTTGTCATTTTATTGATGAGGAAAGAGAGGCTCAGAGGGGTTATGTGCCATAGCTGTATCTATCTACAGCTGGCAAGTGGAGGTAACTACCTAGAGCTCTCACCTGTTAGAATTTAAAGACCAGACCCGTAACCCTGTTCTTTTCTGTTAGGAAAAAGCAACATGCCAACAAATATTACTTGGTCTAACTCTGTCACTATGGAAAACAAAGTTAGGTATATTTTTCCAACTATTTATTGGCATGAGCAGGTCAATGTTGTATCCCTACTGTACAAATGAGGTGCTCAGGGCTCCCCAAGGATCATGGAGGCAATAAGAGGCAGACTGTGCCTCTGACCGGATCACCGTACAGCATTCTTTCTACCGCATGGGGAGCAAAACCTCCAGGGATTTCAGAAAGACATTTCTGCTCCAGGTTTTCACCATGGTGAGAACTGTCTAGCGATTAGAAAAATGTCTGACCACCAAGGCTGGGGACGGTCTTGTCTCACCTAGATCTGCCTTTCCTGAAAGATAAGGAAATAGTCTCTGCCTTCCAGCCTCTCCCTCCTTCTAAACCAGTGGTTCTCAACCTGGGGTCACTTTGCTCCACAGGGACATTTGTCAATGCCTGGAGACATTTTTTAATGGTTGTATCGGGGCTGGGCGGGTGCTACTGTTATCTAGTGGGTAGAGGCCAGGGTGCTGTTAAACACCCTTCTGTGCCCAGGGGAGCCCACAACGAAGAGTTATCTGGCCCCCAAGCCCATTAAATAAAAGCACTTAATTTTTCCAAAAAGTATAGGAATCCCAGACAGCCAAGCAAGCAAAATATCTAAATTAATCACATAAAACAAGATGTATAGGGTCATTGACGAGGAGGGAAATGTTTTACTTACTTGTTTAGTTGAACTTGATATTCTTAGAAAAGTACTTCTCTCACTTCTAAATAGGAAAGCCTTGTATAGTATCCCAAACTTTAAAAAAATCAGTATTTTGAGTGCAGGGAAAACTCTCTAGGGAATTGGCCTGGGTGAATTTTTTATGAGGAGGATTCCCCAGGCAATTGAAGCAGTATCAAAAATACACTACTGGGACCTAATCAAACTAAAAAGCTTCTGCACTGCTAAGAATATAGTAAGTGTAGCAGGCAGAAAGCCCTCAGAATGGGAGAAAATATTTGCAGGTCATGCCTCTGACAAAGGTTTAATAACCAGAATCCACAGAGAACTCAAACGTATTAGCAACTAAAGGACAAGTGATCCCATCTCAGGGTGGGCAAAGGACTTGAAGAGAAACTTCTCTAAAGAAGTCAGGTGCACGGCCTACAGGCATATGAAAAAATGCTCACCATCCTCAATCATCAGACAAATGCAAATCAAAACTACCTTGAGATATCATCTAACCCCAGTAAGATTAGCCCACATAACAAAAATCCCAAAAACAGAGATGTTGGCATGGATGTGGAGAAAAGGGAACACTTCTACATTGCTGGTGGGAATGTAAACTAATATATTCCTTTTGGAAGGATGTTTGGAGAATACTTAGAGATCTAAAAATAGACCTGCCATTTGATCCTATAATTCCTTTACTAGTTATATATCCAGAAGACCAAAACTAACATCACAATAAAGATATCTGTACCAGAATGTTTATTGCAGCCCAATTCATAATTGCTAAGTCGTGGAAGAAGCCCAAGTGCCCATCGACCCACGAATGGATTAATAAATTGTGGTACATGTGTACCATGAAATACTATGCAGCCTTAAAGAAAGATGGAGACTTTACCTCTTTCATGTTTATAGGGATGGAGCTGGAACATATTCTTCTTAGCAAAGTATCTCAAGAATGGAAGAAAAAGTATCCAATGTACTCAGTCCTACTATGAAGCTAATTTATAGCTTTCATATGAAGGCTAAAACCAAATTATAGCACAAGAATATGGGGAAAAGGGCAAGGGAAGGGAGGGAAAGAGGGTGACTGGGTGGAAGGAGGGCGATTGGTGGGATCAAACCTACTGTGCATCTTAGAAGGGTATAGGTGAAACTTACTAAATGCAGAATACAAATGTCTTCATATAGTGATTAGGAAAATGCCATGAAGGCTATGTTAAACAGTTTGATGAAAAATTTTCAGATTGTATATGAAGTCAGCACATTGTGCCCTATGATTGCACTAATGTACACAATTATGATTTAATAAAAATAAAAATAAAAATAAAGAAAATATTTCAGATTGTATATGAAGCCAGCACATTTTACCCCATGATTGCACTAATGTACCTACCTATGATTTAATAAATAAAGAAATAAATAAAAATAAAATATGGACATGGAGTGTGATATAATGGTATGAAAACTGAAAAAAACAGAGACACTGGACATTTTAAGTACTTATCTGATGCTTGTTAAGTAGCTGTTGCCCATTGGGTCAGGATATGAGCAGTATAAATTGATTTGCCTTGTTATTACATGTGGACTTTTTAAAAATAGGCCAGAGATCATGGCTCACACTTGGAATTCTTGCACTTTGGGAGGCCTAGGTGGGAGGATTGGTTAAGAGCAGGAGTTTGAGACTAGCCTGAGTACAGCAAGATTATGGTTTCAACTAAAAATAGAAAAAAATTATCTGGGCATGGCAATGTGCCTATAGTCCCACTACCTTAGAGGCTGTGTTGGGAGGATCACATTAGCCCAAGAGGAGGAGGATGCAGTGAACTATGACACTATGGCACTCTAGCTTGGGAGACAAGGCAAGACTCTGTCTCAAAAACAAACAAACAAAAATTCCTGTGGAACTCAGGGATCTTTCTAGTCAAAATTATCAGTTTTAATTGCCCTTTTACAAGTTTCATACCCTCTTCCTTGTTAAACCCATTTTTTTTCAAAGACTTGATTAATCAGTTGGAGAAATTAAATAGTGAACAGGGTCATCTTGAGACAAAAAGGGGGTAGTTTACTTTCATAAGAATTATCTTTCCTACCATATATGGAGGTGAGAATGATGATTCTTCAGTGCTGAAACTCCTAAAGCACTGACACTACCTGATATAGATTTACAAAAAAATACTCTTTTGATAAGTAAATATTTCCAGGTCATCTCATTCTCTTTCTAATCTCTCTCTTTTTCTCTTTTTCTTGTGCATTCTCTCTCTCTCTCCCCGAGAGACCATATATTATGTAAGACCATGTATTATGTAAGTCTATTATTTACATATAGTCATATATAATCTTCATGTATTTTGTTGATTTGAAAATAATAAATGTATATTTTTTATGCAGGTAGAAATAATATAATAGGGTATAAAATGCTAAAGAAAACTCTATAGTCTCACATCCCAGAGATAATTTTTACTTGATAGGGTCACCCTATGTGACACAAATGTGTACGTATGCACATGTTGTATATTATTCATTTCATTATATTTAAATTAAAATATGAATAGTATTATAATATAGATGTTCTCTAAAACATTATTATTAAATATTTCATTTTTTATCAAAGTATATACATCACCTTCACTCGTTGTCTTTAAAAATGATGAAGCTGCCCAGAAAGAATCCAGTCATGTCATATGAAAAATAGAGACACGTGTGGCTGGATATTTTCTGATAGTCTTGGTGTATTTGTTTTATTGTTTAAATAAACTATAATTAGTTTCCTTGATTTTCCATTGATGATCGTTTAGAACATCCGTAAACTGTAGGTTTTTCTGTCTTATAAATAATCTTGAAATTTCTACCATGGTATATATCTTTGCTCTGATGGTGTTTTCAAAGCAGAAACATTAGATATAACTGGAAGGTAGTTATTGACTTAAGCTGGTACTATTGTAAAGAAAAGGCAGTATATGAGGTGACAGTAGAGACAGAGCAATAGACGGTATTCTGTCTTTAGAATTGTCCTTGTAGGGATTAGCTCATAAGAAAATCAGAGAACTTGAGGCAAGAGAATTGCCTAAGCCCAAGAGCTAGAGGTTACTGTGAGCTGTGATGTCACAGCACTCTATCAAGGATGACAAAGTGAGACTCTGCCTCAAAAAAAAAAAGAAGAAAAAAGAAAATCAGAGAACTAAGAGATTAATGGGGCTTGCATAATAGCTATGCTTGTAATCCCAGAACTTTAGGAGGGAGGCTGAGGTGGGAGGATCATTGGGGGCCAGGAGCTCAAGAGCTTAACACCATCCTTGGCAGCAGAACAAAACCCTGTCTCTACCAAAAAATTAAAAAAAGGAGCCAGGTGTTGGGGCAGGTGCCTGTAGTCTCAGCTACTCAGGAGGATGAACTGGGAGGATTGCCTGAGCCCAGGAATTTGAGGTTTCAGTGACTTATGATTGTATCACAGCACTCTACTCTGGGTGACCAAATAACACTATATCTCAAAAAATAAAATAAAAAAAAACCAAAACCAACTGCCCCCCACCAAAATGCTATAAAAAAAGCATAATGTAATGATTTAGATAGTAACTTTTACTGCAATTTGATTATATGCCAGTCAGTGAATTAAACCTCCTACCTATTTCCTATAAAAATTTATAAAGTAAATAATATTATTCTGCTCATGTTGCAAATTAAGAAATTAAGGTGAATTAACTCAACCCAGGTCATGTAATGGAATTCTTTTCAAAACAAGAATTCGATAGTTATACATATATCTTAAGAAGCAGAGCAATGTAAGTGAGAGGAAATGTCTGCTCCCCAGATCCTTGTTGAAGTTGACCTCTCATTACTGAAGTGACTTCGGCTACCATGATAATGAGTAATATTATGTGAAATGAAAATAGGTCAGGGCTACACAGCTTCTTCACCTCAGCAGACATCTAATTTCAAGGCATTAGTTTGCTATTTAAATGACCATATATATGTTGCCTCTTTATAGTCTATTAAATAAGAAATTGAGGAAATAAGAGACTGTGATAATTGTGCAAGACAATTATTATGATTTTAATGTATCCCAGTTAGAAATTCATGAATGGCCAAGAAGGTGAAGACCTATTGCAATCTCAGTCAGCCAATTACTTCTGTGAAACCTATCTTTGAGAAAGTCTTTTAGTGATAATTCAGTATGTGAAACCTGAAATAGAAAAAGGTAGACGAAAACCTGTGAGGTAACTAAATCATTACTTAATGTTTATTTAATTTGCCATATACTATTAATATCTAATGATGGCTTATTGGGAATAGATCAAGTGCATTATTTCAGCCATTCAGAAAATTTTGCAAATGGCTAATAGTGACAGAAGTCATTTTTCTGAAAAAAATGAAATGCATGTAAAATTCTACAACCACCACTGAGATACTCAAGTCAAAATATTTAATTTTTCCTTTTCCTTTCTTACCTCTTATAGTTATAGGGTCAAGGCTGATGGATTTTTTTTTTTTTTTACCTCAGAAGACTCTGAGTTATGTCCCTTCTCTTCTACTTTAATTAAGAATTCTAACCTGATGACAGAAAGACCCAGGGAAAATAGATAATTTACTCTGAGGTAGAAACGAGGCAAAGATTGGGGTTTCAGTTAAGGAACACAGGGGTTGAGGCTGGTAGGAAGGGGATTTTAGGGCAGGTAAGAGAGAAAATTCCCATCCCCACACCACTCCGGGTTCCCCAGGCAAGGAAGAGGCCAAGAACCTAAAAAGTATTAGGCCTGGATTTCCGTGCAGTATGTATGCTTTAAATTCGAAGCATGTTGTTTCTCAGGACTTTTAAAGATTTATATGGACTCTTTTAAAAAGTACATTTCAGTTAGGGGCTCTTAGAATTGTCCTAGATTATGAAGCAGCCTCTTCCCCTCCACATATATGTCTATGTTAAACCTCTTTATCTGTTTCTATCTCTCTGCTTGTTGGTTGGCCTTTTTAATGCTGCTATAGTAATAAATTTCCACTCTGAGCTGCAGTAACATTTTGGGGAGCTGAAGAACAGGGGGGCAACATCAAAGGAGCTGATGACAGCAGGCTAAGCGATCACCCTTACGTGTTGGCATATTTCCTAGTCTAAATACAGAACGCACGTCCTCTAAAGGACGAGACGTAAAAACATGATGATGAGAGGAAACTTTCCATGCTCGTTCTTATCAGCCATATTTTATCTGTTGGCTATTTATACTTTTACTCCTTGTAGCCTTAAGAAGCAGCTTGGGAAAATGAATCCTGTCAAATGCTTTTGGGGCCCCGGGCACTCAAACCTGATTTTGCACATGGGAACACAGGGAAATTTATCAGGTAAGGGCAAATTAATATGACTTACCAGCCCCCAAAACAACAGCTCGCCACAACTGATGAAATCTATTTCTTTCCTGTTTTTATAAAAACATGGTATTAGTTAAATTTTAGTTGTGTCTGCATTTTTCTCTGGTTGGAGATGTGAACCTTCCCAAACTTGGGCAGCTTCTCTGAGTCATTGTGTTTATACCTGCCATTCCTTATTGGGTGCCTGCTAAGTTCTCTGCGAAGAGCTCAGAGGCAAGTGCTTGTCAGGAGAGGAAGCATCGGCGTGATGGAAAAGAAAGAAGAATAGAAAGGAAGAGGGGGAAAGGGTGGAGGACAAAGCTCTGTCTCATACATTCTCAATGCTATTGAAGTACTGAAGTAAACATTTTGCTATAAAAGTAGAACTATTCTCAATAACTGTGGGCAAAAGGAAGGAAGATGGTTTTATTTTATTGTTTTTTGTTAATCTAAATTCCCCTGGAAGGAATTTTAAACACGTAATGAATACCATCGATTATTTAAACTCTTTTTTTTTTTAGGTAGATATACAAAGGTACTATTTAAATAGACTAGCTTTTCAGGTTGAGTTTACAGATCCTATTTATCTTCTATGTGTTTTACTGTTTTTTAAAATTAAATCATAGAGTATCCAATGTATACAGCCCTACTATGAAGCTAATTTATAGCTTTCATGTGAAGGCTATAACCCAATTATAGCACAAGAAGACAGGGAAAGGGGTAGGGGAAGGAAGGGGAGGAAGAGGGTGGGTGGAGAGAGGGTATACGTTTTACTTTAGCAGACATACAGCTTTACTTTTAAAGTCAGCCAGCATGTGTCTATTTACTCCTTTGTCCCCAGCAAGAGGGGTGTTCATATAGGTTCTCTTTGTTCTCATCCACTGCCTTTAGAAATGGGCTGGAATTCTAGCAGGGGCACCGGCACCCCCAAGGTTAAGAGACCCTTGGACAAGGCTGTAGCTGCAGCTCTGGTGTACACCAGGCTGGCTGTGCCAAACCATGGCTCATTCATTTAGAAACATGAGGGCTTCGTAAGACTGACTAAGAGCATGTAGTATAACGTATAGGACCTTCTGATTCCAGGAGAACTAATGTGATTTATTATGAGGCACTAAAATACATACAGGGCAATCTTTAGTTTTTATCTGTATAATAGCTATTAGGTCATCCTTATAGTACAAATGACAATAGAACAGGTAAGATTCTATGTCATCACTGTCAGTTGTCTTGTATATTAAAAATGAATATTGGCTGGGCACAATGGCTCATGCCTATAATCGTAGCGCTCTGGGAGGCCAAGGCAGGTTGATTGCCTGATCTCACAGGTTCAAGATCAGCCTGAACCAGAGTGATACCTCATCTCTAAAAATAGTGGGAAGTTGTGGCGGGCACCTGTAGTCCCAGCTACTTGGGAGGCTGAGGCAAGAGAATGGCTTGAGCCCAAGAGTGAGTTTGCCATGAGCTGTGATGCCATAGTACTCTACTGAGGGTGACAAAGTGAGACTTTGTCTCAGTAAAAAAGAATATAGATCTAAGGAAGAAAAACTGATGACCTCAGTCCATAAACCTTAATTCTAGACACTCTTCTATAAGTATCTTTTACATTCAGAAGGTATGGCTCGTTTTGGTTATACAATTGAAAGAGTTAAAAAAGAGGAAGAGAGAGAGAATTTGTCAAGTCTAGAACATAAATGTCTTAACACAATAATCAAGTAAATGAGGCAAAAGCTATGTTGATTGGTTTGATGTAACCATGTCAGATTGTATTAAAAAAATCAACATATCTCACCCCACATATGCATAAATGTATTCATAATCTATGTATATTTGACTTAATTAAAAAAATAAAAAAATGAAATAAAATAAAATGTACCTACTTTTAATCAAAAGAAAAGAAAAGAAAATGAGTTCATGGACAGATAGCTGAAAAACATGAAAGAATAGTTTTTGTTAATTACTTAATTTTTTTTTTATTGTATTTATTTTTTTTGTAGGGACAGATTTTCACCTTAGAGCTCACGGTAGAGTGCCGTGGCATCACACAGCTCACAGCAACCTGCAACTCCCGGGCTTGGGCGATTCCCTTGCCTCAGCCTCCCAAGTAGCTGGGACTACAGGTGCCCGCCATAACACCCGGCTATTTTTTTGTTGTTGTTGTTGTTGCAGTTTGGCTGGGGCCGGGTTTGAACATGCCACTCTCGGTATATGGGGCTGGCGTCCTGCCCCGGAGCCACAGGTGCCGCCCAATTACTTAATTTTATATTGAGAGGAAATAAATGCATTTTACCTATTTTTTTTGACTCATGCCTATTTGTTAGCAAAACCATTAGTTACTATGGGATCTAGTAAGGCCTAAACAATAGGCCTACCTGTATGCCTTCCTGAGAAGAGTGATCTTTCTCTCTTTGAGAAGACAGTACTCACCATCTTTAGGATGGGAACATAAGGAAGAAAAAGGAATAATAAGAATAATTTCATAAAGAGTAGCTGACTGCTTGAAATGGCTTTTGTTGCTAAGAGCCTATTTTAACATCCTCTCCTGTCTGTGTTTGTTATTTCTGCAAAATAACAAAAATCTTATTTTCTGAAATGTGACACCAGAGTTTTGAAAGTATAAAGAGAAAAAAATTGTCCAGAAAATAATTTTATCTTTACAAATATCCTTCAGAACATCCTAAAAAGAGTTAAACTTTTGAACAGAAGGGGGAAGCAATTAAAAAAACAAAACAAAACTTTTTTTCTTGATTGAAAGCAAGATCTAAACAAGTATATTTTACTTCCCCGATGATTAAGAAACACTTGTTTTCTGGCATGCCAAAACTCCATTTATGTCTGAATATATAAAATACAGGCATCTAATAAACTCAAATAACTATCAACAACTTATTAGAAAGGATTTCCTGCATTTAAGTTTTAATATGAATTTGAACCTTCCATTGTTTCATTATCTCATAACCCAGATATTCAAGTAATCATTTACATTGGTTTTCTATCTTCTTTTTCTTTTTTAAAAGTTTAATAGGTTATTTAGAGCCTCAGAACAAAACCCCTGTAACAGAGCCAAAACCAAATAATTATAACACACTGCAGTGCATTTTGAAATACGATTGTGGAAAATGGATGCACTCTGAGAAATAAACAGAAGACAATATGTGAAAAGGCTGGAAAAAGCAGACGGGCATAGAAATCTTACACAAGAATAAATATTTACCCTACTTGGGTGACACAGAAAGACTTAGGTTCTAATGACAGTTCTGACACCCAGGCGCCCTGTATGCTGGCTGAAGATTCATGATCCTGTGACCGTCTAATCAGACAGTTCTGAAACTCTCAAGAAGGTGCCTCTACACTGTGGGGTTGGCAGGTAAAAAGGTGAACGACATAATACAAAGAGAGAAAAGGCCAATGTGTATTTTCACTAAAATTTATGTAGAGCCCGCTCTGAAGCATGTCATTTTTTTAAACATGCATATTTTTTGTAATGGTGCACATTCTACATAATTTAGGTCCTTGTTCAATCACCTATATAAATCATTTGAAAGGAACCAGTTCTGAACTTCCTCTCATTTCTTCATTGGGCTTTGTTGTCTTACAGGCAAGGCGGTCAGAGGTCACCATGAAAATAGTGAAAACAATCTCCTGGACCAGCCTTCCATGGATGGCTGCTTGTGTCTAATTTTCAGGCCAGGCCTGTACTAGGAAAGGCTCACATTTTATAAAGTGCCTGATCAAACTTGTTTCCCAGGGTAGCATCCTTGCAATGTTGAAAGATATCATAAGTTAGGCTTAGAGTGAATCAAAGACATTGCTGTGACCTTTACTCAGATGTAGTTTGTAGTAAGAAACATGTTAACTATGAATTATTATTTATTTAAAATTGTCATAATTTGAACTTTGTACTTCTTTCCTCAACAGATCTGTTAATCAATAGATTTGGTGATACTTAAATGAGTTTGTCTCCATTTAGGAGAAAAGGCAGTGGATACTTGCCAGAGGTAAATGCAGAGGAATTAGCATTCAAAGTTTAGATGTCATAGCACACTGTGAAGAAAGGCAGGCATTGAGTTAATGACCACATCCTTACTCTTTCCTAATTCCCTCTGGGCCCTATGATTAATCCAAGGACCTCAACCTGATGACCACTGGCAGAGGTTTTCTCTTACTGATTATTTGAACTTTTTAAATTTTAATAGGTTCTTTCCCATTACTACTGCCATGAACATTATTGAATTAGCTTAAGAGTAGAAATATCCCTTTATTACCAAATATGTTAAAGACTATTATAAAGATGAGTGAGAAAAGGAAAAACCTTCATTGTTTGAGAGTTGCAGTTGTCTTTAAGATTGGCAGATTTTCCCTTAAGAAAGAACTTCATTTTTATTTAGGAAAATGCCTTTTTGAGTATAAAAGATTTATCTTAGGGAATTACAAAGGAGAAGGAAAAGAAGAAAGAGAAGGAGGAGGATTTAAAAGAGAGAGAAACAAAGAATGAGAAAGGGAAAGAAAAAAATAAAGGGAAAGAAAAGAAAAAGACAAGACAAGAATAAATAAATGAGAGAGAGAAGAAAAGAAAAGAAGAAAGACCGACCTTGCTCGGCAAAAGTGGGAAATAGTTTGCAGGTTTTGGCTGATAGGCCAAAGGACTGGAGGATTTAGGAACTGTAAAGAGGGGGCTTGAATGAAGGGTCTAAAAACAGTAATTTTCAGCCCAGGTATAACATTGGAATTAACAAGGGGAGCTTCCCAAAAATTCATTTCTTGGTTTCATTTCTCAGTAATTCTAATTTATTTAGTCTGAGTGGAAACTAGATGATGACATTTAAAAAAGCATCTCCAGTGACTTCACTTCTCAGCCAGGAGAGACAGTCACTAGAGAAAAGGTGACCATGTCCCCAGATGGGGTTATGGGGAAGGATGGACAGCAAGAAATTCCCAACAGTGGGCTCGGACTTGATAATATTCACCTGTAAATCATTTGCTGTTCCCGCTATTTGTTCATGTCCTATCTTTGGTGAACTATGTCACATGCAACGTTCTCATATTGCTGGGGTTTTCAGGGATGAGAATGCGGGTCCAGTTTTGGTTAGAAGTGGTGCAGTAGAAGCATAGCAGCTACCAGGCTGGAAACAATGAATCCCGCAGTGGTCAGGAGCTAGGAGGAATGAGAGGTAATCAAAAGAAGGCAGGGTGCTTGAGAGGCCTCAGAAATATTACCAGGGTTCTGAGCTTCCTAACAAATGTAGCATGGGGTCTTGTGATTCATTATTTGTAAAAAATCTCAACAACCTAGAGGACTTGGAGTTAATCTCTTGAGAATATCAAAAGTCATGGTATTGTGCATTTCAGAAATTGTGAAGAGGGCAGATCTCATGTTAAGTGTTCTTGCCACACATATGCATATGCCACACATATGCACTCCAAAATCAAAAGCAAAGGAAGACAAATTTCAGAAAGGGATGGATATGTCTATTATTTTGATTGTGGTGGTGGTATCATGCAAATTTGCCTATGTCTAAACTCAAATTAATGTTAAGTATGTACAGTTCTTTGTATATCAATTATACCTCAATAAAGCTGTTAATATAACAGTTAGGTTATGTCTAGTGCAATTTTTATGTACCTGTCAGATGTGATCAGTAACCATCTTAACTAATCTTTGTTTGAATCCAGACTTCACCCTTTCAATGGCTGTGTCATCATTTTTTCATATGTAACATGGGGAAAACTTTCAAAAGGTTAAAGATGACGTGTGTAGGTCAAGCATGTTTCTTAAATGGCCAGAATTTTCCCTTTTAGAAATTTATCTTGAGGAAATAAACACAAAGGTATACAAATGCATATACATATTAAAGTTATTGGTGCATTGTTTTGTAAAAGCAGCAAATAAGAAGTATTTTAAATGTGTTAAATAAACCTGAAGGTCAACCAAATGAAGAAATGATTGGTATTTATTGTGCATGATTATGCATACCCTTATTTACTGACAAAATTTCCATATGGTTTTGTTTCATTTTTACATGAAAATATTTATGAAATAGTTTAATTCCTTTGTGTGTATGTATGTGTGTCCACATACATAAAAAAATTGAAGGACATACACAGAAGTAAAAGTGTAATAATTTGTCAATTTTGTATTTTTTTAATGTAATAGGTTATTTTAGGAAGGAGAATAATCACCCTGCAACAAACCATTCAGATATAATTATAACACAATAAATATGGTAGCATATTTTATAAAATGTAATTAGGGAAGATATGGGTTTCTTTTGGTGATAGAATTTTGATGTGTTTAGTATCTTCTTCTTTTCTCTATATTTTCCATTTTTAAAAATAATGAATATGATTATATTATTGGTATAGGCAAAGAAATATTGAAATTTTTTAAAATAAGATACAACTTGAATATCTGGCAAGACATCAGACTTCTCAATACATATTTATTTGTTATAATTAACATAGCTAATTACTGAATATGAGATACTTTACTATCTTGACCATTAGTAGATAGAAGTAATGATATCGATTTGGCTCATGGATTTTGTGGGTGTGCTCCAAACTTGTATTATAGCCATAATATTTGCAATTGCATTTGTCTAGAAAAATCATGTAAAATTTCATTGTCACTGTACTGAAAGCTGTATAGTTATCAAATCATCCCTCTATTTTTCTGTAAGTTAAGTTTTCACAAGGAATCTTAATGACATAATTTTATGACAGAATTGTGAAGGTTAGTGTAGTGGGTACAATGTTATTGGTCTACAATAATTCATGATTATAGCTCTTTGCCCCATCTACTTTGAGAATGAAGACCATTCTTGGTAATCAAACTGTCAACATTCCAGAAAATGTCATCATCCCTCTGAAGGGACACACAGTTATTGTGAAGGGTTCCAGAGCGAACATGCAGAGGAGCCCTCCCTTACATCAATCAATACAGACCTTAGTCGCCTTGAAAAGAAAAAAAAAAGGCTTTGGATTGAGAAATGGTGGGGAAATGGAAAAGGACTGGCTGCTGTTAGCATTGTCTGTGCTCAGGCACAGAGCATGATCAAGGGTGTTACACCAACTTCCATTACAAGATGAGGTCTGTGTTTGCTCACTTACTTACTGAGGTTGTTACCCAGGTCTTTTTTGAAATAAGAAATTCCTTGAGAAAAAATACATCTGTGGGATTCGGATGAGGGCAGATGTTTCTTGCTCAGGATCTCAAACCCCCAAAGGTGAGTTAATCTTTGAAGGAAAGGACATCTAACTTGTTTCAAATTCAGCTGCTTTGATTGAACGAGCCACAACAGTTAAAAATAAAGATGTCAGAGAATGTTTGGAATTTATCTACGTCCCTGAAGAAGAAACCGTTCAGGAGGCTGATGAAGAAGATACGAATTGTCCAGCCACGGAAACAAGATGTTGCTTGATTCATAAGATCCATTTGTGATATTTACTGATGTAGTAAAAATCTTATATTGAAAAAAAATCGGGCATTGCCTGTGACTCAAAGGAGTAGGGCACTGGCCCCATATGCTGGAGGTGTCGGGTTCAAAACCAGCCCCTGCCAAAAACTGCAAAAAAAAAAAAAAAGTAGTAATAATTCACCATTACATGTGCTGCACACAGATCTGTAGTGCCTGTGTAGACTTTTCATGTTCGACCTCCAGGTATACTCCTGAAGAACTAGTCTACTAGCAAAGGGAGCCTTCCCTGCCTATCAGATGGTTGCCACACTTCAGATAATGCACGGGAGAGGCAGTGAGGAGGCGTGCTGTCTTTCTTAACTGTAAGGCTAAGGCTGAAGAGGCATCCATCTCAGAGGAAGTTGCTGGCTGCTTCTCCATCTAGAAAGGTCTTTTCAGATGACTGGGCTTGACGTAGAGGCTCTGTAATCATAGTTCCCTTTTCTCAAAACTGCCTCTCTGGGCAGGAGGCCCAATGGCTGATTCATCTTGCATTCATCAAAACAGGACCAAAAAGAAACACACACACACATCCTGGAATCTGCTTCTGAGCCCACATGGTATCTGGGGGTTCAGAGAACACATAGATTCCAGGCCTCCGTGTGGGAGCTTTTATTAATGTGTGGGAGCATTTATTCTGAGGTGGATGAGGCACTGATTTTTCATTTTCTTGACTTGAAATAGCCAATTGAAAGCTAACTAGGATAATTCAAAGGGCATAAATGAGAAGTCTCCAAATTTAACTGCAAATAATTATCATATGGAAAGATTTCCAACATACTGATTTTACAGCTGCTGATTTTTAGGGTTCACTGAAGCCTCCTGAATCAGATTCTCCTGGGATGGGACTCAGAGGGAATTGTTTTTTAATAAGATATTCTACTGATTCTGGTATACAGTCAGGTTTGGAAATCATTTCTCAATCTCTTAGATAAGAGAGACATTAAACATAATAAAAGAATAAGACACAATGGGATGAGGAAACGGAGAAAGCGGGTTTAAGGAGAATAGGAAAAAAATTGGAAAATAATAAGAAAACAAGTGAGAGATATAATTTTTAGGCAGAAGGAAATATTGAGCACTGCGGCAAGCAGCTGCCAACTGTGATTTGTACTAGTCTTAAAGAAAAGAACCAGGAGAACAATGTTCCTTAATCCACAGGGGCTGCAATTACCCTTGCATTTGTCATTTGTATACTAAAAGTAAATTAATTGTAATAAGACATTGTCACTGAACAAATGTCCCCTGCTTTGGAAGAAATCAGTGCTTCCGCTTGGTCCCTCGCTTTCTGTTCCTGCATTGAACATTACCATGGGCCAATGTTCTATTCTACTGATGTCGTGGTTTAATTATATCTCCATTACACGCAACTTCCAAAGCTTTTAATGAAATAGTTCCTAAAAATGTTTGCCATTAATAGGAAACACGTAAACTTGAAGAACAGAAATGTTTCAAATCCATGTGACACAAAGCACCATTTCAATGTTGGCAGACTCCCAGGGAGGACCCCTATGGAATATAATCTGGTTACAGTATGAAAGTACTGGGGAAGAGGAAAGAAAGTTTTTTTTGCATAAAATATATAAGCTATAGAAGATATGGATGTATTCTCAGGTTAAATGTCACATGAGAAAAAAGTATAAATGAAGCTAACATTACTTTTCTAGCTGTGACTAGGTAATTTACATATAAGAAATAAAATGGACTTATTTTGACCTTTGATTGTTCATTTAGGCTGCAGAGTTTTATATCCTCTTACATCAAAGCTCCAGTTTGAAGTTAAGGGCTATCACGGCAAACAGCTCTGTCTTTATTTCTTTACAAAAAGTAAAACCTTCTACCCTCTTTCTTTAATACTCTCTAAGACAAGACATCAGTGTAGACTTCCCTCATCTAGAAAATGAACAAGTAACCTATCTACCTTGAGAGAGCTCAGTTAGTTAATATGTATAAAACAATTTGAAATAATTTCCGGCTCATTTTAAATACTGTGCTTTCTATAACTATTGTAGAAGATAAGATTTTCCTGTGGATTTTGAGGCTTCAAAAATGTTTTTCTTTATATATTTCATATTTCTTCCTATAAAATTGATTGCCTTATATCAACACATTTGAAGTGACATATGGTCTGTAGAGTAATATTTATCCATTTGTGTGGCAGAGGTAGCTCTAGAGATCAACAGCCTCTCTGTTTTTAATGTCCCCTGGTTCATTTGTGGCAAAATTTATCAAGCAGAAATCCTGTCATGTCCTTCAGCATCAAAGATTAAAGATAACAGCGGAACGCCAAGGGAAGGAGAAAATGGCTTGGGGGTGGGGGTACAAAGGAATGTAACTCTGCTGAAAGAACGGCTCCCCTCTGCTAAGGCTGGGACAGGGTAGAGTCCCACAGAGAGAAGACGCTGCCTCTCATGCTGGTCAGGGAAACTCACCATGTCAGCAATGCCACATCCGGGACAGGATTTGCAACCAAACTCCTTTCCTCTCTTAGAAGTTGTGGAATTTCTCTGGCTCTTCTTTTATCCTTCACCTGTGTATTTTTTCTTCCTTATTCTTCTCTACACACTCCCCCAACAGCACCTCTTCTGACAATATTATCTTACTATCTCTTTCGTACCCCTTGACTTTTCTCTTCTTAAGCTATTGATACATCATTTAGGCTGAGCCCCTTCCCCTAATTCCTTAAACTTGCTATTTAGTGACACCCTAGAGTGTCATATAGTTGGAATAAACTATGGCCAGGATATCCATGATTGTGTGTTCCAAGTGCAATATAAAAAATCTTGTGTTTCTAGATGACACCCAGTTGTTTTCAAATAATGTATGCTTAGCTTTTTTTCGGTTTTATCTTTTTAAAAAGTTAACATTCTATTGTCATTGATGTTCTATCTCCTTTGCCATGCCTTCCTTCTCCCATTTGACTTGTACAATTTATGTTAGTTTATCTCTACCACTTTAAATGTCAATTGTCTTCTCGAAAGAGCATCCTCTTTACTTAATGGCATCAATTATAAAAAAGAAACGTAAGTAATATGCATGCATCCCAGAGACAGTTAGAGAATAAAAGGAAGATAATATATTATTTTAAAGGAGTGATTGCAACTGAACTGAAAGCTTGCTGCATTTTGTTGAAAAGAACAAGTTATTTTTCCACATCAAGAATAATGACAGTACCAAATATGACTTATTTTAGCATCTATATTTTTAAAGTCACCATGTTAATTATAAGACAGGGACCTCCTTCCAGATGTTTAATGAAACTAAAAAATGGCCAAAGTTCTGCTCAGAGTATCTAAGGAAAGAAGGATTGATGCTTTGTGAAGAAGTGGTCAAAGTGCTCCGTCTTTACCATAGATTTAAGGGCAGGATCCGTCCACAACAAATTGTATGGTTCTCCAATTTGCCTACTGTGTCCTACCACCTGATGATAAATAAGGTCAGAATGATGCATATCCTGGATATATTTACATATGATTTCCTTTACATCTATGTATTACTTAATATTTCAAACTGATCACAATCCTTTTCTATTTGAAGTCAATGGACAAGGTCTCTCTGTTGTTAGTCAAAACAAGAGGAAATTAATATAAGAAACAAAGAAATAAATGATTCTCAATAAAAATAATAATGAGCCAAAAATCTGGAGCTAAAATTCAGTTTTGACTCTGCAAAAATCCATGTTTGTACACTGTCTAAACAACCTATTAAAAGGGGATTAAGCAGATAATCATCTGATTTCCTGGCCTACACAAATTTAATATCGATATTTGGGCGCTATTTGTGGCATTTCATAAACCCGTGTTTTTAAATTATACATTAAATGTGGGTTTATGTACAAAACTGTTTATGAATCCCCTGTCTTATATGTTGTCAAGGTCGATTATATAAAGAACCACATGATTAATATTTTAAGCCATTTATTCATTCATCATTAATTCAAGGAACAAATATTTGAAAGCCTAATGTGGTACATTTTTTTTTAGGTAGTGTAAAACTAGCTAAACAGAAGTCAAATTGTTCCCCTGATCAATTTCATCTTCTAGTGGAAAAATGAGTCAACAAACTAGTAAACAAACAAATAATACCAGGAAAAATGTTTATCTCAATTGATGTCATGTCAAGCTTCTGTTTTATCAGGTAGCAAGAACTACATGGCTTATTGTATTAATTTAAATATATTTTGTATTTTATATTTAACTGTTGTATAATTTAATGTTATATAATATTATAATTGTATTAGCATAAAACTTTCAAATGGAAGAATGATCTCAAAAGAGAAAGTGTAGGAAATAAGATCTTCTTTAGCTTTTACTTGTAAGATCTTATGTTAAATCTCTGCTTTCTCTCTCAATATAAAATTAACTAATGCTTGGTCTTTTTATTTCATTGTTTTCAGAAACTAACGAGGTCGTGCATATGAAGCTTAACACATGTAATTGCTAAGGACTGAATGTTTGTGTCCTCCCAAAACTAATCTCTAATGTGAGGATATTTGGAGCTGAGACAATTAGGAGGTGACTATGCCCTTAGGGTGGACAAGTAGACTTAGTTCCTACACTTGTGAATAGGTAGATAATAAAGCAGAAGCAGCAGCAGAAGAAAATATCAGTTATATAATGGCAATCAGAAAAAGAACACAGGAAAATGTGGCAGTGATGGAAGTGATGGTATTTCATTAGATGGGTGACCAGGGAAGAGCTCTCTGAGGAGTGGCATTTCAGGTGGATACTTGAAAGACCTAAAAGAACAGGGACAGAGTATTCTGGGACAATGAAACTGCCGATGCACAAGAACTGAGAGATGGAGTCAGTATCCATGGGCCTTCTAGGTGAAGGTAGATTGGATTTTATTTTTAAGTGTGATATGAAGGTATTGGAGGGTTGGAGGGGTTTAAGGGAAAAATTTGCATGATATTATTTTTACTCTAAAAATATTACTCTGGCTGCAATGTGACTTTAGATTAAGGATTGAGCCAAAAGTCAGTTAGATTTTGGTAGTGGGGTGGTGGTGCTGTTGCTATGAATGATGGAGAAGAGAGAAAGGAAATATGAGGGGATTGTTGGTGTCTGGAATGGAATGGCAGATGGCAAGAAAGAAGTGAACAGAATTGAGTTATGTTTTAGGGGAAGAGTCAGCACAGGGGTGTGGTGAGATGTGGGAATGGAGAGAATGGTTGAAGCTTAAGTCTTAGAATTTTGACTCAGGAAAATGAGTAAACACTTGCCTTGGTAAAATGGTGTATTTGATGAGATTGAAAAGATTGGGAAAGGAGCACATGTTGGCAAGTTAAGCTAAAGGTGTCTCTAAATAATGTGAGCAAGATGTACCATTGATAGTTTGCTATAAGAACTATAGTTGAAGGATATTCATAGAGGAAGGCTAGAGGTATAACTTTGAGAGTTTACCATCATGGATGGGGTTTAATGTCAAGGCAGTGACTAAAGAGTCACAGCATATATTTTAATGTTAATACCTCATTTGCTTTTTATCTTTTGCTCTCCAGTTCTTATTTTATTTCCTCTTTACTTTCTTCTAGTTTCTGTCTTCATGAAGTATTTTTTTATTTTGACTTTTAAAAATTTATAATAAGACTATTATAATAAAAGAAACATTTTCATAGCAGTAAAAGTATACATGGAGAACAAACTAAGCCCTCTCCTTATCCTGTCCGCTCATCACTCACTTCCTATCAGGGAAAGCAACACGTTCTCTAGCTTATGATATACAGTAGGAGTATATTAAATATATTCTTCTATTCCTTTTTTTTCCACTGCAAGAGGACTGAAACATTTTCTGCCTAGTGCTCATTATGTGGCATGCCATAGTCTATTTAACTAGTCAATTGAAAGACTTAGGGTATTCCTTTGTCATTCTTCTCTCTTTCTTACATGATCAAGTTTTTGCTTCTTTATTCTCTCTTTTTATTTCTTGCTCCAACACCATTTTTCGATTCTAATTTATAGCCAAGTCCTTTGGAAGTACTAATCATGATCACTAACATTTTTTTTCCTATCTCTATCTTGCTATGCTTTGTGTGTTTTTGGTTTATTTTTGTAATAATTTTATTGCCAGCTTCAGTTTTTTCCTGATCCCTATCATCTCAGTTGCCTTTGCTCTGCTATGTTCTTTTTCTCTTGTTTGCTTTACAACTCTGTGTATTTTCCTCCTGAAATCCTTCATGAGCATTATTCATCCTATTCTGGCCTGCTCTTGCACATGTAATAGACAGAAATAGTCAATAGTTTTTAATTGGGCATGTTTCCTCAGAACATTTTCTAAATAGATAAGCTTGGTCCCTTGCCCTGGTGACACACACCTCCTCTGTCTTTCCTCCCAAAAGAGCAAATACGCTCGATTCCAGGTCAACATGTGTTGGGCATGTCTCATCTGGGTCTCTCAGAGTGACTTAGGAGGAGGAGCCTTCAAACAGTTCTTAGAAAATGCATACTATGAAAAAATTGTGCATGGACTTCAAAAATTTTTTCACATCAAAATTACCCCACACTAACTTTGTATATCATGTTTGAAGAGGATCTAATTTGAGGCACTAAGAAGGATAAGACATCAGTTTGTAAAAAGCATGAATTCTACTAAAATTGATGTAAGAGAAAACACCAAATTTGTGATGAAACTTGGGTGAAAGAATGATGAACTTACCCATGCATTATGAAAAGTGTATGTAACAACAAATGCCCCTATCAAATCAGCAGTCTACAAATGGATAATTTGTTTTAAGAAGGAATGAGATGATAAAGATGAACCCTTCAGTCTCAGACCATCCATGTTGACTTATAAGTAAAAAATTAATCTTGTTTCTGCTCTCATTGGACAGGACAACAATTAATAACACAAACAGTAGCAAGATCATAGACTTCCCAATTCTTTCAGGTTACACAATTCTGACTGAAAAATTAAACTTGAGCAAACTTTATGCTCAATGAGTGCCAAAATTGTTGCACGCAGATCAGCTGCAGATAAGTGGGATCAAAACCTGGTCTTGATTTCTTCAAAGAATTTCGTAAGAGATGAAACATGGCTTTGCCAGTACAATCCCAAAGACAAAGCACAATCAAAGCAATGGCTACCTAAAGGTGGAAATGGTCCAGTCAAAGCAAAAGTAGACTACTCAAGAGCAGAGGTTGTGACAACAGTGTGAGATGCTCAAGGTATTTCATTTATTGATTTTCTAGAAGGCCAAAGAATGATAGCACCTGCTTATTATGAGAATGTTTTGAAAAAGATAACCAAAGCTTTATTGGGAATATTCCCAGGAAATCTTCACCAGAAACTGCTTCTTTACCAGGACAATGCTTCTGCTCATTCATTCCTCTTACCAGAGAAGAACAATTTTGCAAGAGTTTCAAATCATTAGGCATCTGCCTTTCTATCTTGATTTGACTCCTTTGAACTCTTTTGTT
The DNA here is from genome assembly GCA_963574655.1 of Perodicticus potto. Taxonomy (NCBI): domain Eukaryota; kingdom Metazoa; phylum Chordata; class Mammalia; order Primates; family Lorisidae; genus Perodicticus; species Perodicticus potto. Next base: position 14,015 of record CAUYRH010101439.1, on the reverse strand, counting down.
TCGTAATCTTAAAAAGATCTTTAAAGGGCTCACATTTTTCTGCAGTTAATAACGTAAAAACGATTATATTGACATGGCAAAATTCAAAGGGTTCCTCAATTATTTGGGGATGGACTAAATGACTGGTATCATAATTTACAAAAGTGTCTTGAAGTTGAGGAAGATAGTGTCGAAAAATAAACATTTTTTAAAAACTTTTATCTTTTAGTTCCACTTTTCCACAAACTTTCTAAATTCCCCTCAAACTTAAATAGATTCAGTTGAATTTTGCTAATGGATACAAGGTGAATTCTGCTTTATCTATGCTGATATTGATTTTGCCATACAAACTAATAGTTTGTTTTTTTTTAATACTAACACTCGGTAAACTGATAATGATACTTGGGATTTTTGGTGTCATGAAGTAATAGAGCAGAGAATCCTAAAAACTTTACCCCATAGGGATGTGTCCCAAACACTACACATATAGAAAGAGATTTTGAAATTTGATAAAAGTGCAATAGTAAAGAGATCTTCATAGGCACATATCTAAAGGCCAATACATTTCACACACACACACACACACACACATTTACTTAGCTAATAATTCAACAGAATTGTCCAATAAAGAAGTTTATGAAAGCATTAGAGAAAAGGAAGATAGCATTAAAAATACTTTTCTAAAAAATATATAAAATTTAGTTGAAGCCTTTTTAAGGGGAAATAGAATGCTTATCAAAGGAAAGTCATTTCACTGATTAAAAAATTTGTTATAAGTCTAGCCAATGAGAAATGAAAGGAAGTGTTAATACATATGGACTTGAAAGAAACCCTGGGAGATAAAGACCATTGCCATTTTTAATTTAATATTTAAGTTAGAATGATGTCATATTCATAACTTAGCATGAGGGAAATAAACAACTTATCAGCTAGTAAAGAAGTCCTCAATTTTTGGGTTTGCGTTTATAAGTAGCTCAGATGAAAAGTTCATGAGGCACAGAGCAGCATCATTTAGTCTGTAGGTGTCCCAGTTTTCTTAGCACAAATTCCATATGGATATCGGAGGAAATTCCTCCATTGGATCATCCATGCAGCTCTTACAATTTCTGCACCGGTAGGCCCCTCCCTAATCCACAGAGGGAAATTGTGTTACATGCAAAGAAAATTCGGAAACTGAAGACATCCCACGTTAAGCAAAAATGCATTTTAATAGCATGTTAAACTTCCTTCAATACCATGGACACATCTCTTGCTGGCTGGGGTCCTCCATCTGTGGGGTCCTTAACATTTCTTACCGGACTCTTTCTTGCATGTGTCCACAGCTCATCTCAAGCCTGGATGCTAGTATGCTCAGTCACATTGGCCTCCAATGATGCATCCGCACAGCTTCTGTCCCATCCTTTCCTCCTCCTCAACCTAAGGCCTCTTAGGACTGAATGCCCAGAAATCCCTCTGAGTTATATATTAGAAAGAGAAATATTTGATATCTCTTCTGCTATCTGGCCAGGAATTTAGAGTTGCTGAGAAAATGACTGGGCTTGGAAACCCAACACCTGTCTTTGAGTCCTGACTTTGCTTTCTGCAGCTATGTGGACTTGCAGGAAACAGTGTTTCTGAAACTGTTTCCTCACCTGGGAAAACTGTGTGATTATGTCAATCCCACAGAATGCTTATAAGGAATAAATAATACATATGAAAGCATTGTGACTTGCATACTGTGATATGTAAGTCAGCTTTTAGGGTTATCACCAGTAGAGTTCTTTTAGTGGCTCAAGCTAGAAGATCCCATTCACTCATTGAGCATCTCCTTGTGAAATGTCTCCTGTCTATGTATAATTTAGATACCACTGTACACATGAGATTTACTCCCTCAAATTTTCTCTTCTTTAAAACTTTTTGAAGTCATAAGTACCAACTATTAGCAGATAATGAATGAGAAATTTTGCTCCAGCCTTGGGGTCTTGGTTACTTAATAGAAAAAATAGGAGCAAAGAACTCTTAATTGAATGACTCCTTCTGTGTCTGAGTCAAACAATACTTCCTGGACATTTTCTCCACTTGACTGCTTATGAGTACACATAGTCTCATTCCTTCATGCTGCTATGACATCTACTAAATATCTCTGTGAGCACTTCTTGTGAGTCTTGTTTATTAGGAACTTATTATCCTATTGGTCTCCTTTGCTGAGGACTGGTTTGTGATATTACTTATCTTGGTGCCCTAGTTCTTACTGGAAAATAATAAATGACTAATAATACGAAATAAAAGTACTAAATAAAGAATGGATCATTTTTCTTATTAATTAGCTTCCTTTTATGCACCCATTTTGTTTATAGAGACTAACAACAATTAAGGTACTAGAACTAATTTCTTCAACTCAAATCATTTTCAAGGCTTCTAACTTAGCATATGCATCTATTGGATCTATTCCTTTCATATTTCAGAAAGCACTCATTTACATACAAACAATATGGCTATTTTTTAAATGTTGCACTAACATAGGGATACTTTACAGAACTGTGGTTATGCATGTGAATGTGGGTTGAATTCCACTTCTATTCATTGCCATTGGGCGATCCCTGGCAAGTCAACAAATCTCTTGTCTTGCCTATAAAATGATTTTGACGTGAATCTCTCATCTTGCCTATAAAATGATTTTGTACCTATTTAGCAGAGTAATTACATGGACTGACATGAGATAATGTACTAATAGCCCTTGGCTTGCTTCAGAATCTCAGTGATTGGTTAATAAACTGTGGCTGTTCTAATAGTTATCTTCTTCATCAGCAGCAATCTCTTAGATAGTAGGTTCCAAGAGGGTAGGGACTATCCATCCATCCAGTCATTCATCTGACCATCCATCAGAAAACAATTAAGTTTGGCTATGTGTCAGGCACTCTGAGTGGCTTCTAGGGATATGACAATGACTTTAAGCACAGTTTCTGTGAGCGATTAGATCATGATATTGCAGGAAACACACACCAATGCTTATAATACCAGGACTTAAATATATAATAGAGAAGTTCATAGAGGACTGTGAGAGTACATAAAATGAGCTTAGTGCTTCTAACGTTGTAGTGGAAATGTCTGGGGTTTGGGGGAGGATTTATTGAGTTGGCAGTCAGAGAAGGCATTAGGAAGACAATGAGGCTTCTATGAGGCTGAAAATGAGGAGGGATCAGCCAAATGAAAGGGGATAGGGGAGCTTAGCAAATATGTCAGTCACCTCTGAAGTTGTGATAAATGCAATTTGTTGGCATGATGCAAACAAAATGCATAGAAAATATTTTTAAAATATACACATATTTAAAATAGCAACCCCAATGTAAGCATACATGTTTCTACTGCTCATGTAAAGAATGTTAAGAAATAAAACATTATCAATAACACCAAAACTCACTTGATTCTTTTCCCAGTTTCATCCCTCCTTCTGTCGCCCTCAGGACACCTGCCATGTTATTAGATCCTTTTACCAAATGAGTATCAACTCTAATGTTACTTCGCTTTGCACTTTTTAAACATAGCATATATATAATCATATAGCATAAATGTGTATGAGTTGCTGTTTGCTCAATTTTTAATTTAGTCATCTGTGTTGACTAGGGTAGACATAGTCCATTCAGTTTTGCTGCTAAATATTCTATGCATCAAGTGCCCTAATGTTTGTGTTTCCTATTTTTGTTAACACAAAAATGATGCTATGCCCAGGTTTTGGGCGTGGGTGAGTGTATACTAAAGGATAGATGTGAGACGCTGTGTTATGTTTTCTTCTCTGTGTAGCTATAGATACATATCACAAGTACTGAGATATGGAATTTTATTGTTATGTACTTATACGTTATTTTGTAGTTTCCATTATGATTTCTTCTTTTGCTTTTCAGTTAAGTGTGTATATAGATTTTTAAATGAGTAATTTTCTTTTCTACATTTTCACCCTTAATATCTGCTAACCGCATTTTTGAAAAAATGGTTCATAAGATGCTGGTGTTTATTGTGGTGTGGTTCAGAATGTTTCCAACACTCATTTGCCTGTATGTTTGAAAATCATGTATTTTTCCAATTGGTACAAGGCTTTATATGTATCTATTAGATTCTATATTTTAACTATATGGGTCAAATATTATATTTTCTTTCTCTCTTTTATTTGCTTTTTCTAATTACTGGAAGAAATAATTAAATATTTTTAATTGTATTTTATTTTATTATTTATTTTTATTTATTGTATTTTTTTCTCTTAATGATTTTTTATTAAATAATAACTGTGTACATTAATGCATTTATGGGTTACAATGTGCTGATTTTATATACAATTTGGAATTTTCACATTAATTGGTTAACCTAGCCTTCACCTCACTTACTTGATTATTGTGTTATGACATTTACACTCTACTCTTAAAAGATTTGACATGTTCCCTTGCAAAATGCACCATAGGTGAGGTCCCACTTGTTATCCTCATAATAAAACCTGTAATCCTACTGTTGCATTCAAAATTTTCATTATCATTTAGTATTTTATCACTCAATGTTTTTGGATTTATTTTAAAAGTTTTTTAATAAAACATATAAAGAAAAAATCTAGTCTGATAATCTTAGTTTTTATTCATTAATCATTCATTTATTCATTCATTAATGTATGCTAGATTGTGTTTTTAGAATATGATACTGAATTTTTCCCATTATCTTATTTTTGTATTTTATGTTTCCTTCTATTTGAATTATTTCTTTTCTTAACCTATCTTCTTTTGATTGCCTATGGTTTTCTTTCCATTTAACTCAAATGTTCCCCTCTGCTACTTTGAAAATGTAAAACTTTATTTCCATTTTTTAATGTTTATGCTTAGAAATTTATATGCATATTTTAATAAAGTTATTACAAAGATAGGAATTATATATAATCCAAAATTTGTTAACTAAATTTACTTACTGCATATTATTTATTACCTATCCCCAGCATGGCTCTAAAATGTCATTTGTCTTTTTAGATTTGTTTTCTTTTTTTTTAGCAAAGCAGAATTGTTCACTTTTCCATTAATTTTAAATGAATGAGATCCAGCTTCTTTCATGAATATTTTCCTTAGCCAAAGTTATTATTGATAGCCTTAGTTCCTAGGTTGATGCATTAAAAAAAATGCCTGGATGAATCAGAGGCATTATTGAACCCATGGTAGAACAATAACATGCTAGCGCTAAAACTATTTTTTCCTAATAAACACTTATGTAAGTTCTCAAATACAGAACAAAAGTATAGGTTCTCTAGCTGAAGTAGTTCCCTTAGGGTTCTTGAGCTCCAGACAAAATTATTTGAAAAATCATAGATAGCTTCTACCACTTCTAAAAGTGCCCATTATAGGAAAAATTTGATTTTCTGATTTTCTCCTAACTTTCCCACCACTTTATATAGAATCAAACTGAATGTTTTAAAATTTCCACCTAAAAGGGTTTTGTTTAAGTCTTATATTTTCTTCCTAGAAAATAAAAATTATCTCTGTTTAACAAATAAATATGCCTTCAAAAATAAAAATTTTCCATGAAAGAAAGAAAAAAACAAAACAAAACAAAAAACCAGAGTGGATTAGTAAGGTCAGGATGGAATTCTTGAAAGTAAAAAAATAACAGGAAGAAAAAAACTATAATAGTTATCTATCATAAAACTGTGAAACTGGACAACATATTTGATTGCCACTGATATCTATTGAAAAAATATGGAAAACTTCTGTTATAACTTTTTGAGATCTGTTAGTAGGCTTTCAAAATCCTCAGGATTACTGTGGGACACCTGTAAATACCTCTTCAGTCTTATTTCTTCAGCACAAATTATTGCTCCAATAAAGTAGATTGATGTCCTTTCAATTCACCTTTGACTAGTTGTTCCACATCTGGCATGTCCTTTTCTCTCTCCATTTAAATCGATTATTCCTACCTTCATGAGAATTTGCCCAAATCCCAATCTCTCCATACCAATCTCCTTATACTTTGAACTCTTACAATACTTTCAGTGGAATAAACAAAAGAGTATTTAACAATAGACTGTCTTCTAAGGATCCCTACTGCTTTAGTCACAGGAGACAATGCTTTAAACAGAGATAAAGAATGTCAAAATGTATCTTGGGAGATTTTCTAAAAAACTTGGCCTCAGTTTACACATATGTCAAATGGGTAGTTGGAAAATAAAACTTACTATTTTTTACCTTTTCTGAGACTTCGAGAATCTTTTCTTTTCTAGTATATATCTTTTTTAAGAAATTTAAAATCTTTGACATACTATTGACACTGTATTTTGCTTTGTAAGAGTTTCTCTCATTTATAGAATAAAGAGCACATGACAAATATGAACTATAACTAATTGACTCTGGCATTTCATTAGGATAAATTGGTTTAGTCTGCCTAATGTATTTTTTTCATATGAATACACACACAGCATTGGGAAATATAAAGCAACTGAAATGTCAGAATTATTTGTAATTGCCTATTAGAACACTGTGTTCTTGCTTACAGATGTGGCTAATAGTAGGGCTGGGACTATCTCTGGTGTTTAAAGCTGATGATTCAGAGCATGGACCTCTAAATTTCATTTACTGGATGCTCTCTGGCTTATATTCTGGGTGTCTTCATCAGTTTGTATTGCTATAAGAAATACTATGGCCTGGATGATTTAAATATCATTTATTTCTCACACTTCTGGAGGCTGGCAAGTCCAAGTTCTAGGTGTTGGAAGATGGTGTCAGGTGAGGGCTCCCTGACTGGTTTGCAGATAGCCATCTTCTGGCTGTATCCGCACCTGGTAGATATAAAGAGGCTCTCTCTCTCTTTCTCTCTCTCTCTCTTTTCTTGTCTCACTTTGTCACCCTTGGTAGAGTGCCATGGCATCATAGGTCATAGTACCTCTAACTCTGTGGACTCAATTGATCTCTTGCCTCAGCTTCCTGAGTAGCTGGACTATAGGTGCCCAGAACAATGCCTGCTACTTTTAGAGATGGGGGTCTCACTTTTGCTCAGGCTGGCTTCGAACACCTGAGTTCGGGTAATCCACCTGCCTCAGCCTCCCAGTGCTAGGATTATAGGCATGAGATCTCACACCCGGCTCTCTCGTGTATTTCTTCTCATAAGGACATTTATCCCATTTACAAGGGCTCCATGATCATGACGTAATTACCTTTCAAAGGCTCCACATCTTAATATCATCACATTGCGTGGTTAGGATTTCAGCATATGAATTTGGGGGGGACACAAACAATCAGACTATAACACTACACCTAAGCCATCAACAATTTTATATCAAATATCAACTAAATGTTGTAAGGTTTGGTGATGAAAGTCTGCTGAAGCCCCGTGACCTAGCATCCATTTCTGCTGACACATCTGATATACAATATAATGACTTCTGCACTAATTATGTGACTTTGAGCAAGCTGTTTAATCTGTGCCTCAAAAACTCTTTTTCTCATAGTTTTTTTAATGTGGATAAAATAAGATATATCGATTTGCTCAGCATGGTTGGATCCATAATAAGAGCTCACAAGTTAATACTTATCCTAGACACATTTTAATTTTTATATATAAACTCGTATACCATTTGTAAAGACTTGAACATCTTCAAAAATGTTACACATATTTAAAATAAAAATATATATAAAGGAATATAAGAACACATGAACATGTGACCAAAACCAATGTTTAACACGTTCACTGCCATGTGAATTGCATTTAACTTATACTATTTTGGAGCCCAGGGTATCTTGAAACACATATAACTCACACATTTCTTGAACTATCTTGACCTAATAAAACACCATGGCTCCAAGAAAAAGCACTTTTTTCTAGTATGGCAGTCCATATCCTATCATAGTTACTTTCATATTCTTATAAATATGTGCTGCTTACATCAGTGTATGAGATGGCACCAAACCTGTGGCTTAAAAACTTTCGAGACAGAGGTGACACGAAATAAAACTGTCTGATGGCTGGAAATCTGGGTGGCCACTGATCACAAGGCATGTTCATGTCCTCTACGTTTGGACCAGAATGCTATCCAGTACAGTGGGAGAATTCATGAGGGCATCCTGGACCGTGTGATGAGAATGAGGTAGTCTCATTCTACTGGAAAATGAAACAGTTAGGGATGTCCTGTATCACTCTACCCTCAGGTTGAAATATTATTGTAAATGTGTCCTAAAAAAAAAAAAAGAAGAAGAAGAGAAAAAAAACACCAAATAATTGTGGAAAAAGTACAAGTATTTTGCAAATCTCTATGTGTTTTGTAATTACAGAAAAAAATATTCATAAACACCTTGAAAACAATAGAGAAAATTGAAATTCTTAGAGTATCTTGACATTTTGGTATTGGCTGTAGGTCCAAATGCAACATTAATTCTGAATAATATATTTTGAAAGAATTATTAAGTTTACAATGAATAACCATTTAGTTTAAGGTAAATAGTTACCTCCTATTCAAGGAGCTTATTTTGGGGAGTTTTCATCTTTGTTTTTAAAAAACTAATGAGAAGAAAGAGATCCTTAAACTCTTGTGAAGGTGCTGCTTCAGATTCTAAATTCTGGACTTAATCCCTTGATAGTTGAGTAGGAATTTTCAGGAAAGAAGGCTTCTATTAATGAATAGAGATGTTTCTAGAAGTTACAACTTTTAGGTATAGTGATGCTATGTCATCACTTTATGGAAGATTCCAAACAAGAGAGGCCGTATTCAAAGGTCAGTTGGCCACATGAAAGTAGGAACAGGAGTTTGAGAGTCACTACACAAATAACAGCCACAACTAGGAAATAGTATATTTTCCTTCCAGTCTCATTCGATACACTTAGAATGCCAATGAATACGTAGGAAAGGAAAATTCTGGTTTTCATCAATGGATTAGAAAGACTATCTCTCCTTTCACTCTTCAGCCCTGTTTGAATAGGGAAATATTACATTTAAGCCCTATTTTTATTTTCACATCCAAAAATAAAACCTATATTGTTCTTTTATCTTCCCAAATAGATTAGTTTGCATTATTTATTTTCTTCTACACGTCTCAGGTTCCTAGTCACAATTCACATTTTCATCTTGTTACATTCCACATCATTAGACGGAATGAGCTAACTTGGGGCTTTGATCTCGCCTGAGGGCTCGGAGAGTAATCCCCGTGCATGCTCTCTGTCTGGTGAGGGTTCCTTGGGCCTGCTGCTTCAGCTCAGTTGATTCTCATCATACCCCTGAAGCCAATTCTCTGTCACTGTCTGAGATGTAAAAGGATTATTCAGACGCTTATGAAAATTTAAATGTTGCTTGTTCTTCTCACCAATTACAACGCTCATAATCTCATCTGAAGAGCAATTAAATTTTGTGTAAACTCTGCATTACAATTTTAGTAACTGTCTTTGAGATGTTTTGTTTTCAATTTTGTTATTTTTGCTTTCAAGAATTTCCAGGAACCCTTGGTGTGCTGCTTCATTTCTGTTTTAGTGCACGCATTAGGGTGTCAGTTGCAGAGAGAATTACAATGATATCAAACGTTTAGTATTATTTACACTTCTATGGCTTAATAGTTGTGCATTCTTCTCCATGTTCTGTTCCACATTATGGATCTATCAGGTCAATTCTCCTTCCTAGGAGAAGGAATTTTTTTCATTAGTAATCCAAACACACCTCAATTTGGAATAATTCCCTTTTCAACCATGGTTTAAACGGATTGTAGTATTGGTTGCCACATCACATTTAAGCTCTATCATGTCCAGACCATAATATCATCAGACATTGATAAAGTCTTAAAACATCAGTTGTCTTTGCTGGTTTTCTCCAAAGGCCACTTTGTGACCAGAAATGTTACCCCAAACCAACAGTAAAGGCTATGGAAAAAATACCCTCTCCCCAGAATCTCCCTCCTGCTGCCTCCTTTTCAGAGACTGTAAGTGTATCTATTGTATATGAATCTTGGGGCTGCTGTATTACAGTAACAATAATCTACCCTATGAGGATTTTAGAAGTTTGAGTACATCAAGAGAAGGAGGTCAATTCTCATTAACAGTTACCCCAGGAAAATAAGGAAACTGACGAAGCATGGAGACCTATGACTTTCATGCCACAGACCTGGATGTGGTAAAGGATAAACAGACCCTCTGCCTAGGGAAGTAGAAATGTGGTAGGAGGATGCCATGTATTAAGCAATGGACTGGACGCATGTGAGCAAAATACACATTACAAAGCATACATTCTAGATTGTGTTACTCTTTGTGTGTCCTTTGCTTTGGTTACCCCTTATCTTTCAGTAAAATCTTTAAATGAATATCTATACATTTTTGAGTTTAAGGCATCAGACATATTTAAACGTAGACTAATATGTTTAACAAAAAGAATAAGATCTGGATGTGTATAAAACAGAATCACTTTGGAATCAGTGAGCATTTACCTGGAAATGGTGACTCTTCCGGGAGAAATTAGTGTTGAGTAGCTAAGCCATCTGCATAGCAATTTTGCTTCTTTTAGGGGGTTCTGAGGCCTATTTGTACTAAGAAAATAATTTTGGTAGAAAAACAAGTCTAGGGAAAGGAGATCAGATTAGGGATAAAGAGGTGCAGCAGAATGGAATTATAGCAGCCATATGAATTTCCAGCATAATTTTAGAGAACCAAGTCCTTGTTACCTTCATCAGACACAAAGAAAAATGCTCCATAAATATTTTTTGGCTACTTCCGAAAGATTTTTATCGCATTTGATTGCTTACTGTGCTTCTATTTATTTCACAGTATCTCTCCTCCCACAAAACCTGCCTAGGGATACCAGCTTCTGGATGGAATAAGACACAATCATTTCTTCAGGAAAAAAGCTCATACAAGGTCAGACAATTAAGTTCAAGAACTTAGAAAGCTGCTACATACCTCACTGCTGAATATCACTACAGTCACCTTGGAAGTATTGCCTTTGGCAAGGTTTGCCCCAATGCCAGTGCCCAGACCACCATTAGAAGCAATTTTCCCTCCCATTGACTTTCCCCTTTTTCCCCCCAGATTAATGTAAGGGTACATATGGCTGGGTTATATGTTTTGCATTTATTAGGTAGTATCTGAGCTTAATGAGCCCTCCTCCCCTTTATTTGAATTTAATAATTATTATTTTTTTTCTTTTGTGAAGTCCTGTAGTTTTTCATTTACCAGTTTCAGGTAAGTATTGAGTACATGGAGTGCTTGCTTTTCTGTTCTTGAGATACTTTACTAAGGAGAATGTTCTTTAACTCCACCCAGGTAAATACAAAAGATATAAAGTCTCCATCTTTTAATATGGCTGAGTAGTATTCCACGGTGTGTGTCTAGATATGCAGATGTGCTGCAGTTTATTAATCCTCCCATGTGTTGGTGGGCACTTGAGTTGTTTCTCAATGGTGAACTGAGCTGCTGTAAACATTCGAGTGCAAATAGGGCAATTTTGGAACCCTGTTTCTGAAATGACTGCCAGAGCTGTCATTGTCTGAAGTCTGACAATTAGTTTGTAAACTTATCCTAGAAAAAGTGCAACATACCTCATTGCTGAATATCACTACGGTCACCAGATGGCCACAGGTAAAAGTTTTGTCTCTATTTTACACTGTCCTACAGCAATGCCTATAAAATTGCTTGGCACATAATGGTATATAAATAGGCATTGTGTAAGGAATATGCAATACCATTAAGACCCTGTACAGAAAAGACTGTCACTGGTTTTAAATATGAGCCACAAATCAATGTCTTACCGTCAGATGCTCTGTTTTTGAAATCTGCTTCTCAAAGGAGCAAGTCTAAATATACCACATTCCAAGTGGAGTTACAGTGGGTGCCCATAGACAATTGTTAAGTAATGTTTATACCCGAAAGCCACTATTTTTAGATGCCATAACTCTAAAGAATATTTAGCAGTGCCTTGATTTTTTTAGCAAGGTCAAGAAAGGAAAAATACTCCTTTAAATCTAAGAAATAATTAAAAAGAAGGAAATATGGATATGTTGAGACCGGAAAATGCGAATACCAAATGGAGGGGTACTTATGCCCAAAGAAGAAAAAGCAATCAAAGTAAGGGTTGGCACTAATAGGATTTTTCTGCTGCATGGCTGCCTTCTTTTAGCTTTTCTCCTCTGGTTTTCTGTTGTAGATAAAGAAAACTGCAGATAATAAGAACCTTAAAAATTTTCCACTCTATTCTTCTTAGCTATTCAAACAGAGGTACAAACAATCTTGGGCAGCAACATTTCATTAAAATGTTGCTTATGTATTTGTGAGTACTAATATTTTTTCTTCATCACCTTTTATTTTCCTTTTTCCTTCATGACCCAATTCAATCAATAATTAAATTTACCTTTTAGAAAAAAAATTAAAGGATTAATGACCAACTTTTTACAGAGATCCCTCAAACATATTTAAAAAACTTATTACTCTCACAAATAATAAATGCATGGAAAAAATCATGGTTTCTGGTTATAAAATTTATAAATATTGAGGATATATTTAATGTTAATGAACAAATATTGAAATCATTTAAGGACATGCATGAAAGTATGAAAAACTACTCTTCTTTTCATCAGTTCTTTATATTTATCTATATACTAGGAAAATAACAGGAATGAAATAAAAATTTCTTGCACAAAGATAACTATAACAACTTCATATTGGCAAACATTTGAACATAACCTGTAAGACAGCAACTAAATGCAGTATTTATTTATATTTATTGTCCTATCATATTCTAGGAAGAACTTAATGCAAATCAATGACTAAATGAAACATAGTTCATGATATGATAAAAGTGTGTATGTTGAAATTATATTCAAATTTGTATGCACTTACCTTGAACAATGCTTTGTTGTTAACTTGAAACACCAGGAATCATAATTCAATGTTTTATTCACTGTATAAAAAATAGAAAAAGTGATAGACGATAAGTAAATTCTGAAATGTAAAATCTGTTGCCTTTGGGTGATGAGATTAGGAATGATCACCAAAGGAACACTTACCACACATAAAACTTAATAGACATGTATAATGTTAATAGAATCTTGACTAAAATAGATCATAGCCTATAAAATAAAACTAAATTTAAAATGATTTAAGTAGTACAGAAATAACCTTAAAAATTGTTGAATAATAAAATGGAATAAATTACAAATCAATAGTAGAAATATATCTAGAAATATTAGAAGCAAATAATATATGTGTAAAAAAGTATAGATCAAAGACAAACTACAAGGGGAAATAAGAAAACGTTTTGAACTGGATACTGAAATTCAACATTTTTTGTGTATAGGTAAAGCAATTAAAGGGGAATTTATAAAACACAATGTCAATACTAAAAAACAAGAAATGTTTCAAGTCAATTGTCTGAAGATCCACCTTAAGAAATTAAAGAAGCTAAATAAAATAGAACATAAGGAGAATGAAGGATAAATTAAGCTCAGAGAGGAAATTAATGATCTGTAGACAGAAAAAAAATAAAGAATACCTATGAAGCCAAAAGGTATTCTCTTTTGCAAAGATTAATAACCTGCTAGCCAGACTAATCATGAGGAAGAAAAAAGAGAGAACATAAATTACCAAAATTAAGATTGAGGAAATGACATAATTATAGATTTTAAATTAGATATTTAAAGAAGGATCTAAATAAATGGAGAGATATAGTATGCTTGTGGATCACACAATTTAATTTTGGTAAGCTATCAAGTCTCCCCAAATGATGTATAGATTCAGTGCAATCCTAATCAAATAAAAGCAAGATTTGTTTTGTATGAAATAATAGAATGATTCTAAAATTAATACGGAAATTCAAAGGACTTGGGATTGTCAAACATCTTAGATAAAAAAAAGAAGGTTTGGAGGATTTACCTTACCCATTTCAACCTTCGTAATAAAAGTACAGCAATCACTTATTGCACAAGAAGACAGGGAAAGGGGAGAGGGAGGGAAGGGGAGGGAGAGGGAGGGTGGGGGGAGTGAGGATAGAGGGCGGGATCACACCTGTGGTACATATTTGAAGGGTTAGGAGAAAACTTCTAAATATGGATCAAAATTGTTCTCACAAAGTA
>CAUYRH010101430.1:0-23696 GCA_963574655.1 Perodicticus potto | reverse complement strand
TGTTGTTTTCTTTTGAGACAGAGCCTCAAGCTGTCATCCTGGATAGAGTGCTGTGGCATCACAGCTCACAGCAACCTCCAATTCCTGGGCTCAAGCAAGTCTCTTGCCTCCGCCTCCCAAGTAGCTGGGACTACAGGCACCTGCCACAACGCCCAGCCATTTTTTGGTTGCAGCCATCATTGTTGTTTGGCAGGCCCGGGCTGGATTTGAACCCGCCAGCTCAGGTGTACGTGGCTGATGCCTTAGCCTGTTGAGCCACAGGCGCTGAGCTGGAAAGTCTTTTTACTTTAAATTAAATTTATAAGGGCAGCGCCTGTGGCTCAGGGAGTAGGGTGCCAGCCCCATATACCGAGGGTGGCAGGTTCAAATCCCGCCTCAGCTGAATTGCAAAACAGAAAAATAGCCAGGTGTTATGGTGGGCGCCTGTAGTCCCAGCTACTCGGGAAGCTGAGGCAAGAGAATCACCTAAGCCCAGGAGTTGGAGGCTGCTGTGAAGCTGTGTAACACCACGGCACTCTACCGAGGCGATAAAGTGAGACTCTGTCTCTACAAAATAAAATAAAATAAAATAAGTAAAATAAATTAAATTTATAAGTAGGATTGGTGCCCGTAGCACAGTGGTTATGGTGCCAGCCACATACACTGAACCTGGTGGGTTTGAAGCCAGTCTGGGCCAGCTAGATAACAATGACAACTGCAACAACAACAAAAAATAAATAAATTTATAAGTAGTTAAAATTTTACTAAGTGCACTAAGTGCCCTGTATTTTTAACTAGGACTATGAAGTCCTGTTTTTCAACTTATCTATGACAGTAGGTCTTAGAAATAAATAATTTCTTGTTTTTTTTTTAAATACATGTATTTTATTGTTTCTTCATTACATTATTTCCCCCACCTCCACCCCTCCGTGGTAAGACAGAATTGATTTACAGAAAAGAATACAGAAAACACTAAAGCTCCTGGTAGAGGGAGAGATTTCAAGTGGGGAGAGAGAAGCTCTCTCTGTTCCTTTCCTGGTCTTTCCCCGTCTCCTCCTCTAGGCCTCTAGCCTCAGGGTATATATAGGTGTATGGGTTCCTTGGCCAGGAAACGAATGAATACAGTCCCTTCCGCCGGGGGCAAGGTGGATGTGTGTATCAATGAATGGATACAGTCCATTCATGGAATTGAGGCCTAGGAAATTCACAAGAAACTGACCTAGGCATAGGAAATGGGGATTCCACATTTAGTCCTAAGTGTAAAGTGAAGGAGACACCAAGGCACAGGTGTCTCCTCAATAATTTCTTATTTATTTTTTTTTTTCAGTTTTTGGCCGAGGCTGGGTTTGAACCCGCCACCTCCGGCATATGGGGCTGACGCCCTACTCCTTTGAGCCACAGGCACCGCCTGAAATAAATAATTTCTAAATGTCAACATGTAAACTTATTTAACTTTGTTAAAACTTGACTAGCGATGACTTATATGAAATAGCCTTCAAGTTGACAGTGGCTAGTGACGCTTTTTCAGGATGGTCTTGAACTCCTGAGCTCAAGCTATCCTCTCACTCAGCCTCCCAGAGTGCTGGGATTATAGGCATGAGCCACTGTGCCTGGCCCATTTTTAATTTGGTATTTTGCTACTATTGAGTTTTATGAGTTCCTTACTTACTTTGGATATTAGTCCCTTATTATTTATATGACATGCAAACATTTTCTCCTGTTCCATTGGTTGCATTTTCATCTTGTTGATTGTTTCCTTTGCTGTGCAGAAATTTTTAGTTTAATTTAGTCCCATTTGTTCATTCTTGCTTTTTTTGCCTGTGCTTTTGAAATCATATCCAAAAAAATTATTCCCAAGATCAATGCTGTGGAGCTTTCCCCTTATGTTTTCTTTTAGGGACGTTATGTTTCAGTCCTTATATTTAAATCTTTAAACCAGTTTGAGTTGACCATTGTGTATGGTGTAAGATAAGGATACTATTTAAAATTTTTTCATGTAGCTACCCACTTTTTCCCAATACCATTTGTTGAACAGACTATTCTTTTCCCATTGTATATTATTGGAGCCTTTGACAAACACTAATTGACCATATATGCCTGGTTTATTTCTTGGCTAGCTATTCTTTTCCATGATATATGCATCTGTTTTAATGCCTGTATAATACTTTAAGAAAACCTAGAGCTTTGTAATATAATTTGAAAACAATTTTGTCCTTTTTGCTTAAGATTGCTTTAACAACTTGGGTTCTATATGAATTTTAGGATTTTTTTTCTATTTCTATGAAAAATGCCATTGGATTTTTTTTTTTTTTAGAGACAGAGTTTCACTTTGTTGCCCTGGGTAGAGTGCCATGGCGTCACAGCCCACAGCAACCTCCAGCTCTTGGGCTTAGGCTCAAATGATCCTCTTGCTTCAGCCTCCGGAGTAGCTGGGACTACAAGCGCCCACCAGAATGCCCGGCTATTTTTTTAATTGCAGTTAGGCCAGAGTCAGGTTTGAATCCACCACCCTCGGTATATGGAGCCAGCGCCCTACTCACTGAGCCACAGGCGCCGCCCTGGAATTTTGATAGAGATGGCAGTATATGGCATTGCATCTGTAAATCACTTTGCAGAAGTATAAACATTCTTACAATATTCATGGTTCTAATCCATGTATTATGAATATCTTTTCATTTATTTGTGTCTGCTTCAGTTCCTTTTATCAATGTTGTATAATTTGCAGTTTATTGATTTTTCACCTCCTTGGTTAAGCTTATTCCTAAGTATTTTATCTTTTTTTTTCTTTTTTTTTTTGAGACAAAGCCTCAAGCTGTCACCCTGGACAGAGTGCCATGGCATCATAGCTCACAGCAACCTCCAACCTGGGCTCAAGCGATTCTCTTGCCTCTGCCTCCCAAGTAGCTGGGACTACAGGCACCCAACACAATGCCTGGTCATTTTTTGGTTGCAGCCATCATTGTTGTTTGGCGGGCCAGGGCTGGATTTGAACCCACCAGCTCAGGTGTACGTGGCTGACGCCTTAGCCCATTGAGCCACAGGCGCTGAGCCAGTATTTTATCTTTTTGATGTTATTATATATGTGATCACTTTCTTTATTTCTCTTTTGTACGGTTTGCTAATGTGTAGAAATGCAACTGATTTTTGTATATTGATTTTGTATCCTGCAACATTCATAAATTTGCTTATTAGTTTTAACAATTTTTAGGTAGAATCTTTCATGTTATCTCTGTATCATGTCATCTGCAAACAGAGACAATTTTATTTTTTCCTTTCCTGTTTGGATACCTTTTATTTCTTTTTCTTGCCTAATTGTTCTGGCTAGGACTTCCAGTTACCCCTCTTCCAGTTCCCCTCTCTTCATTTTTTTAGAAGAATTTAAGAGGGATAGGTATTAATTTTTAAATATTTGATAGAAATCACTACTGAAACAGTCTGGCTGGAAAGTCTATGATCAAAGTGCTGACATATCTGGTGTCTAATGATGTCCTGTTTCCTGGCTCATGTGAGCTTCCTAATGTAACCTCACATGGTAAAAGGGATTAAAGAGCTCTCCAGTCCCTTGTACAAGGGCACTAATCCTATTCCAGAGGGCTCCATCCTCATGACCTAATCACTTCCCAAAGTCCTCACTTCCAAATACCATCACAGTGGGGATTAGGTGTCAGCATAAGAACTTTGGAAGGAGACAAACATTTAGTCCAGGCGTCCTCAAACTTTTTAAACAGGGGGCCAATTCACTGTCCCTCAGACCGTTGGAGGGCCGGACTATAGTTAAAAAAAAACTATGAACAAATTCCTATGCACACTGCACATATCTTATTTTGAAGTAAAAAACAAAACGGGAATGGGAGGCACTTGGGGCTCAGTGAGTAGGGTGCCGGCCCCATATACTGAGGGTGGCAGGTTCAAACCCAGCCCCGGCCAAACTGCAACCAAAAAAAAAACTAAATGGGAACAAATACAATTCACACCACCTCATGTGGCCCGTGGGCCGTAGTTTGAGGACCCCTGATTTAGTCTATAGTATAGCTCTCTTGATTTCCCCATTTTTCACACAGGTATCCAGAGCCAAATGCTTAGTTACTCCAACTTTTTTCTATTTAAAATGCCGTCATCTTCGTGATGTCTCTTAAAATTGTCTGATACTTTTTATCATCCTATCTTCTGTTTGTTTCAGGATTCTGTCATTTCACAGCAACCCCTGCTGTGGTTGTCCCCCCACACTAAAATTTTCCCCAAACTCTAGTTTTAACAGATACTTTCCAGCTCAATATCCTCTACCACTTTTATAGATATTTACTGATGTTAAAAACTAATGTGCAAGGAAATTTGTCATTAGAGGTTTGAGAAGTTAAGAAGACTGTTTCTTTTTATTGCTGCATTCTAAGTTCATAGGAAAACAATGAAATTTAATTATTTGTAACATAATTTTGTTCATATAGTTGGTATGCTTAGATATAATTATAAAGCCACTTGGCAGTAAAATAATTGAGGAAAAAATATGTTTTAAAAAAATCTGTTTTGTGGGCGGTGCCTGTGGCTCAAAGGAGTAGGGCGCTGGCACCATATACCGGAGGTGGCAGGTTCAAACCCAGCCTCGGCCAAAAACTGCAAAAAAAAAAAAAAATCTGTTTGTGCTTAATATACACATCTTCTATAACCAATTTCAATTCTTATTTAACACTTAACAAGATATATAACACTAAATTATATTCTGTGGGAATAAATGAATATACAAATAAAACATAATTTGTAATGTGTTCTTATGTATTATCAAGCCAAAGAAAGATTCTGGTAAGCTATTGGGAAAAATGAGACAAAAGAGAAAGAGAAAAAAAATTAATTGAATCATTGACTGAAGAATTTTGAGGTAAATTGTTTCCATTGAGCTAGTTAGATTATTTCAAACTTTTAAAAATACCTGACCCTGGCTCAGCGCCTGTAGCACAGTGTTACAGCACCAGCCACATACACAGAGGCCGGTAGGTTCTAACCCGACCTGGGCCAGCTGAACAACAATGACAACTGCAACACAAAATAGCTGGGCTTTGTGGCAGGCTCCTGTAGTCCCAGCTACTTGTGAGGCTGAGGCAGGAGAATTGCTTAAGCCCAAGAGTTTGAGGTTGCTGTAAGCTGCGATGCCACAGCACTCTACTGAGGGTGACATAGTGAGACTCTGCCTAAAAAACAAACAAACAAAAACCTGACGATGAAATAGACAATACAATGGAATACTTTTAAAATATTAAGATGATATTGTTTCTTAGGGCTAAAAATGAAAAAAAGAAAATTAGAACCTTTAAATGTACACCTAGAAGCCACAAAGAGTTTGATATTTTTAATGGGAATATGTGACAAGGAGTGAATCATACAGGAAATGCTAAGGAAGGCTCAGCTTGCCCCTGAGGCTCTATTTCATTTCTTTTTAGGAATATTTTAATTTAAACTTCATAGTCATGATGATAAAAAGCACTTAAGACTCAGCTGTGAGAGTCACCATGGAGACCATAGCTTGTTCTCAGGTCACACAAACATGTCTCTCCATTCTGCCGAAGAAGAAGAATTTCCTGCCTCTGGCACCGCTGCCGCTGGGGGATGGGGATTACCAACTGCTCGGTTGTAAGTAACAAATACACAAAGTCAGGATAAACAGAAGGGAAGTTTATCGAAAAGACAAAACTGGTCATTTCAAAAACAAAATTTAAAGAAATAATTACTAAAGCCACCTGGAAAATGGAAAAAAGAGTGTTAAAAATCCATCTTTCCTTTCATCTCATGGCCTCTGCTTCCTTCTGTGTTTCTGGGGTTACTTGCATCCCTGTGCCCCATAAATTATCTCGCACTTGGCCTGGATCTGCTGTTCTGTCAGGTTTTGCCCTGACCTTCCGGTTCAGGCACCTAACTCGTGTTCAGAAGTTTCGGGAAAAAGGAGTCTGATTGGTTCAGTTTAGGTCAGGTGTCTCCACGGGGCCAACAGGCAATAGTGGTGGTGGACCCCTTTGAATACGTCTTACAGAGGCTGTGGCCAGTTAAAATACGCTTTTCATTCTCTGTAGTTTTGTGAAATCCACTTAGGGAGTAAAGGAATAAAACAGGCTGAAATGATACTACATTCCCAGTTCCATTCTGGAGTTTTACTGTTAAAAATCCAGTCATAACTCCTTTCCCACTGACTTTAAGAAATTAACACGGTATACATAAACACACACACGCTTTCTGGGTTATAAAACAGATGATGGACTATTAAGGCTGTTACATACATTGATCCTTCCACCTGACCTGTTATCCGAATAACTCAGCTATTTATTGTTTCCCTTCAGCGAGCTCAACACGGGGCAGCTTTGGGGTGTGAGATGAGGAGGCCAATAAGTAATAAACTTGGTCTTTGACACTCAAGTTTTTTCTAAGTTATGAGAGCTGCAGACTCCCACAGCCCCTTGGTCTCTGGTGGCTCCTAGCTGATTCATAGACATGAGGTCTGTGCATGTTCATGTTTGCCCACCCTCACTGCCTCTCCCCTTCGCCTCGCTTCTCCAGTTACACGCTCACTTCTCAGAACTTGCTCCTTCAACAAACGTCAAATGCAAGAGGGCTTCTAGAAAATGTTCATAGGCAAAATTTTTCTGGGAAGAAAGCCATAGTTGTTTGTTTGGTGGGTTGGGTTTTTTGGTTAAATGGCTAGCAACTAAAAAACATCAGGAGAATACATATAATTTGGATTTCTTGTTTCTCTTGAAAATATGAAAATCTGTCAACTTGGGGTTTGTAACTTCACTTCTCATCAGCTGTCTGGACCTGAATGTGGCCTCTCCCTTTAGATGGGGCACGAGCTTCCTGAGTTGCCCGGGTTCCCACGCTGTGTGACATATTACATCCAGGCTGCTCTGCTCACCTCACTTAGCTGCCTTGGTCTTGAAGGCATTTGTGTGTTTGCAAACCTTGGCTTTTCCTATGACATGCATTGTGTTCTCCTATTCTGCTCCCCAAATTCTATTGTCTGGAGAAATTGGAACACATTGTCCGAGTTGAGAAGATTGAGTGATGCCGCATCACACTTAGAAGAGTGAGCTGTGTCAGAGGCATTTCTTTTCTATTGTCTTTTAATTTTGAGACAATTCTTTGCTTATATTTTATGACACCTACTACCGGAGCTAAGAAAACCCATTGTCTGCTTAATTAGTTCCAAAACTTAGTGTCGGTGTCCCTGATTTAATCATTGGTTATATTCACCGTTTGTGTAGGAACCTAGTGCAAAAAACATCTCCTTGTGGTTTGCCCTAATGTTGCAGTGGATGGAATAGGCTCTTTTCTGAATCACTCATCCCACCAACACAATTATTATTATTTACTTATTGTTTTTTTGAGACAGAGTCAAAAAAAATCTCAAACCCCTGGTTGAGTGCCCTGACATCACAGCTCACACCAACCTTAAACTCTTGGGCTCAAGTGATTCTCTTGTCTCAGCCTCCGAAGTACCTGGGACTACAGGAGCCCCCGCAATGCCCAGGGATTTTTAGAGATGAGGTCTCACTCTTGTTCAGGCTGGTCTCCAACTCCTGAGCTCAAGCGACCCAACTGCCTCAGCCTCCCAGAGTGCTGAGATTACAGGTGTGAGCCATCGTGCCTGGCCCACAATTATGTTTAAAAAATTGGTAATGTTGGGTGGTGCCTGAGGCTCAGTGGGTAGGCCGCCGGCCCCATATATGGAGGGTGGCGGGTTCAAACCAGGCCCCCACCAAACTGCAACAACAACAAAAAATAGCTGGGCGTTGTGGCGGGTGCCTGTGGTCCCAGCTACTTGGGAGGCTGAGGCAGGAGAATCGCCTGAGTCCAGGAGTTGGAGGTTGCTGTGAGCTGTGACTCTGTGGCACTCTACCGAGGGTGATAAAGTGAAGACTCTATCTCTGAAAAACAAACAAAAAAATTGGTAATGTTAGGAAAAATTGTCCACCACTAGGAAATCGGCAAAAGAAATTACTGAGTTTTAACAGACTTTATGGAAATTATCTGATTTTAACAAGGTTGTGTTAGCTTTGACCCATTTTTTTTTTTCTAGAGACAGAGTCTCACTTTGTCACCCTTGGTAGAGTGCCATGGCATCACCGCTCACAGCAACCTCCTGCTCTTGGGCTTAGGTGATTCTCTTGGCTCAGCGTCCTGAGTAGCTGCGACCACAGATGCCTGCCACAATGCCTGGCTATTTTTTGTTGCAGTTTGGCCAGGGCTGAGTTTGAACCCACCACCTCTGTATATGAGGCTGGCACCCTACTCACTGAGCCATAGGCGCTGCCCGTGACACACTTTCTAATAAGGCAGCTATTTTACATCTCAATATGGGCAGATAGTAACTTGCACAAAAGTAATAGTGATGAAAGTAATACTTAAACATAGCAATGCAAGTTTCTATAAGGCAAGACATCCTTTAATTGATCATTAGAGAAAAGATTACCACAAACATTACTTTTTACTGCCCTATAGAAGATTAACCAGTTTTGCATCTATTTGCAAGTCTTTTCAGCATTGCTGATTGTGTATGTATATGGCTTTTGAAATTATTCCTTAAACTGATTTCTTCATTAATTAATGAGTTGAATAAAATCTTTCTTATATGTTCATTTTATATTTGCATGAAAGTAAAAATTATATATATCTTTTTACTTTTTTTTTTTTTGAGACAGAGTCTCACTATGTCACCTTCCGTAGAGTATTGTGGTGGGCTCACAGCAACCTCAAACTCTTGGGCTTAAGCGATTCTTTTGCCTCAGCCTCCCAAGTAGCTGGGACTACAGATGCCTGCCACAACACCTGGCTTTTTTTTGTTGTTGTTGCCGTTGTCATTGCTCTTTAGCAGGCCAGGGCCATCTCAAATCTTTCTGCCTCCATGTATGTGGCCGGCGCCCTACTCACTGAGCTACAGGTGCAGAGCCTATTTTTACTTTTTGAATATTACTGTTTAGCATGTCTAACATTTTAATCTTCATATTTTAGTAGGTTCAATTCAAAAAGAAACTCAGGTTACTAAATACGCAAACCTGAATTACACAAAAATTAGTAGTAAAGATTCTGAAGCAGAGCATTTTGGGTATAGTGACTATAATTTCTCCATTAAGGCTGGAAAATTATCTTTGGTAGAGGAATCTCCATCACAAGAGTTATCTGCTCTCAAAACTTTTCTTCCACCCTTGGCTGTGGTTTTTAATACAGAAAGAGGAAAAGGAAGTTTTAAAGAGGGGGAAATTAAGTAAGAAAAGAAAAATATCAGCAGAAAGAAATGAAGACAGATTCAAAAGTACTTTTTCAGCTCTGTCTTTTATATGAATTCTCCTTGCAGACCTAAAATTTTGGACATTTATGATCCAAAGTGAATACATTCCTTTCCATCTCAGTGACCTGGTGACTTCTATGATTACTAAGGAGGAATGTTAATTTACTACAACCCAAACACAATGAAATGCTCTTGAATTGTCCTCAATTTTTCTCTTCTGTAGTTTCCTTTTTTTGGAATAGAGGAATAGCAATTTGGTAGCTGTGATAAGAGCTTTTTTAAAAAAAACAAACGGTTTTTTTTTTCCCAAGAGCCATTTATGTAGTTGATTCACAAAGAAACAAATACATTGCCATCTAGTGGTTTAATTGAAGAAATTCAGTAAAGCAATTTTTCTCATGAAGTTTCACTTTTTTTTCTTTATGGGGCTTTGAATTTAAAAATACTTACCTTTAGAAAGCAATTATTAATAACCTCTTTCAAATCAAGGCTTCAGACTTGGCCACTTATCTTTTTCTCTCCATGTAACATTATCTACTAAGCTCAGTAGGATGTGAATTAGAACACACAAAATCCTTTTCATAATTTAAGAAAATATTAATAAAAGATGATGCTTCACTGAAGATATTGTCAGATGTTAAACAAACTAAACTAAATAATAAAACTAAATTAAAGACAAAATTAATAGTTTCTGACAAATATCAAAAAGAAATTATATAAAATAAATAGGTGTATATGATATAGTTATATAGCAACGTTTTCTAATGTATAGCCAAAACTAGGATCCCTCGCTTTTATTAAATGGCTCTGTTACAACAAAATTGGCTACAAAGGAATATTTTGTTAAGTAAAATATGAATTTTTCATTGACTTGTATTATAAAATAAAAATATATTTTTATAAAATTCTCCAAAAAACTTTGACATTTAAATGTGCAAAAATTATATCTATAATCTAAAAATTTTATTTATAGGTAAACTCAGAAAATTCACAAGTATCATTTATTTTCTGCATGGATTTTTTTTTGTAGTTTTATGTAAAACAGAATCAACATTTTACTACTAATAGCAGCATGGAAGATGAAAGCCCCCACAGATATTCTGTCTCCCTCTGACCATGATAGAGATTTTCCAAGTTTCCTCTTGGTTGTTTCAGATCAGCATTAGCCCATGCATCATCAAGAGGAAACTATTTTCTTTTTCTCATATGGAACCAGAAAAAAAGCTCAAAAAGCCAATACAATTTTAAGAAATAAAAACAAATCTGAAGGCATCAGGTCACCAGATTTTAGGTTATACTACGAGTCTACAATGATCAAAACAGCACAGTACTGGCACAAAAACAGAGATACAGATTTATGGAATGGAATAGAGAATCTAGAGATGAACCCAGCCACATATCACCATCTGATCTTTGATAAACCAAACAAAAGCATGTACTGTGGGAAAAGAATCCCTATTTAATAAATGGTGCTAGGGGAACTGCTTAGCCACATGTAGAAGACTGAAACCAGACCCACACCTCTCACTGTTGACAAAAATTGACTCTCACTGGATAAAAGATTTAAATTTAAGTAAGATATGAAATAATAAAAATCCTAGAAGAAAATGTTGGAAAAAATCTTGGCAAAATTGGCCTGGGAAAAAATTTTATGAAGAAGACTCCCTTGACAATTGCAGCAACACCAAAAATAAATAAATGGGACATGATCAAACTAAAAAGCTTCTGCACTGTTAATGGTACAACTAAAACAAACACACAGCTTCAAAATAGGAGAAGATATTTGCATGCTATAAATCTGACAAAGAGCTGATAACTAGAATCTACAGAGAACTTAAATTAATAAACAAGAAAAGAGCAAACAACTCTATTTGTAAGTGGGCAAGAGATTTGAACAGAAACTTCTCTAACAATGACAAATGAATGGCTAACAAACATGAACAAATGCTCATTGTCCCTAATTATCAGGTTAATGCAAATCAAAACCACACTGAGATATCACCTAACCCCAGTGAAAATAGCCCACATCACAAAATCCTGAATGCAGATGCTGGCATGGATGTGGAGAGAAGGGAAAATTTTTGCACTGCTGGTGGGATTGCAAACTAATACAACCTCTACAGAAAGAAGTATGGAGAATTCTCAAAGAAGTAAAAGTAGACCTTCCATTTGATCCCACACTCCCATTGCTAGGTATCTACCTAGAAGAAGAAAAAAAATATTTTACCACAGGACATTTGCATTAGAATGTTTATTGCGGCTCAGTTCACAATTGCCAAGATACAGAAGCAACCCAAGTGCCCATCAACCCATGAATGGATTAATAAACTATGGTGTATGTATACCATGGAATACTATTCAGCCTTAAGAAAAGATGGTGACTTTACATCTCTTGTGTTTACCAGGATAGAGTTGAAACACAGTCTTCTTAGTAAAGTATCATAGGAATGGAAAAACAAGTATCCAATGTACTCAATACTAATATGAAGCCTGGGAACCTATATGAACAACTACATGTATACATGAAAGACAAACAGAAGTTGTGGGGGGGAGAGGGAGAAAGGGAGGGTGATCGGCAAGTTCTTACCTAACGGGCACAATGTGAGGGTATATAGCACACCTCCTGGGTGAAGGGCTTCACTACAACTTGAACTTTACCTTAAAAATGCAAACAATGTAACCTAATCATTTGTACCCACGTATTAACCTGAAATAAAAAAGAGGAAACTACTCAATTACTGAGTATTCTAATTCCTCTTTTAAAGCAAACTTTACACTTTGGGGACCACAATAGCTTAAAATGAATTAAATAGAATAGAGTTCCATTCTTACCCCTGCTCCAGAGAGTAGTGCCATGATGCAATGCATCCATCCTGGGACTAAGAAGATGCTTGGTCTTTCATGACACCTTCTGGGGCAGCCATAAGAATCTAGATGGGAGATAAAGAACTAAACAGAGGAGCAGATAGGTTCAGTTTATGGTCTCTCTGTAAAGTTATAAAACCTGCTACTCCGAAAATGATCTAGGGGCTGAGACTTCCATGACATCTCTGGATAGTTTATGAGGAGGAGGAGGAGGAAGAGGGAGATGTATCCTTGTCCTCATCCTGCAGCCCTTTCATTGTCATCAGTGATCAAGTAACTACAGATCCTGCTCTAGTTGTGAAAAATCAGAACAGGCTCAAGGTTTGGAGTAAGATTTGATTTTGTCATCTACCAAGAAGGCTACATACATGTAGGAAGGAGGGCATGTGGGCACATGCAACTCATAGCTGGATGGCCACACTCCCAGTTTCATGGCTGACTTTTGCTGAGTATACCATCTACCTTTACAACTACCAAGAGGGAAGGAAAAAATATTAGAGAATGAATCCTCTTTAGGGTCACTAAATCACTAGGCAAACTAATCAGGGCATGATATTGTAATACTACTAAATTTCTAGAACTATTTGTATAAAGCATGCTGACATCTTTTGCAACAGGTCACAGTATTTGGAGGAAACCAAACATAAGGATATATCTGTAGAAATGTCATCCATTTCTCTAAACTGTCTATGTACTATGTAGATGTTTATTTATAGGGGATGTTTTCTTCTCCAAGATCTTATTAAAAATACAGGGCCTTGCCCCTCCTTTCTCAAATAATGAATTGGAATCTTTGGGACTGGGGCTCAGACAACTCTATTTTTAACAAGCTCTCCAGGTCATTCTGCTACACCCAAGTTTGAGAGCCACTCTTCAGACTTCATTAATAAAACCAGTAAGAATAAATATTTTTTCTGGAGAAGATTTTAAAGCAATCAGGGGTGAAAAAGCAGAACAACCAATCAAATTTCATAGACGCTTCGTTGGAGGACAGGCAGGCGGGCAATGAGATGCCGAGCTTACAATACCTTCTGTACAGAAAACCATTTTGTAACGAGGCTTATTACCACAGGGGGCGCCCTGATAAAATCTCTGTGAAGAAGTGGAAATATTCAAAACTTAAACAATGTCATTTATTAATTCAAGTACTACTTGTTGAGCACCCAAGTACATGCTATGGAACGGTGTTAGGCACTAAAGAAAAGGTTCTTCCCTTTAGGAAAGTCTTAGAATAAAAAATGATTTTTAGGTTTCAGTGTGGATAAAAATCACCTTGAGTACTTATTTTTTTAATTTTTAATTTTTTCACAAAGTCCTTTTTATGAGTTAAAATCAAAATCACCCTTATTAAAAGGATGGGACACTCTACCCTCAGCAGAAAATGTTACAGTTTATAGAAAATTTCCCCATCCCTCCCACACCCCAGTTAAAAACTAGAAAAATCTGTCCTCCTTCCCTACAATGTCAGGCTGTCTGACTCCTCCAGTGGCACTTAGCTCTGGAGTAGGCCAGCTCACCGCAGCACCCTCCACTTCCCCTGGGGGACAGGAGGAATGCTGGTGGTCAAGAAGCTTAAAACGATTAGTTCCAGTAATACCAGTTCCCAAACATGCACGTCCTTCCTTTCCGCCTGGGCCTGCGACCAAGGGGAAATGGATAGAAACGAGCCCAGTCATGAGGAGCAATTGGAAGAGAGAAAATACAGCCCAAGGAGATTAGAAGAGTTCCAACACACCTCCTCCTTCCTCCCGTGCAAAAAAGGAAAACAAGGCAGTTTGGGGTCTTTATCACACCAAAAATGGTTCTCCTCCGACTTGAGAAAAAGACCAAGATGCCAAGTCTTGGGATGGGGTTCTGGGAATCTCAGAGCCCATCTACCCTTGGGCCTCCACTAATTTCATCTCCAGGGAAATTGCTAAACTAGGTCCCTTTTCTTGGCGACCTGCATTGTCCAGAACTGGAGATGGAGCAATGCAGGGTGAGGAGGTCAGGAAGGCACCTAGGCCCAGGCCCAGGGGTCCCCCCAACCCCCAGGTTCCCTCAGTCCTTGGGTGGGATGCGCAGGGCAGAATACACCATCACCCGACTGTCCTCCTGCCGTCGGCCTGCAGAGGGGAAGCAGGGGTGAGTCTTGGGCAAGGTGAGAGCAGAGCACTCACACATGGGGAGTCCTGGACAAGGGGTCCCCAGATGGTGGGGATAAATGCAGATTCAAACCCACCAGTCACTGACTGGCTGAACCCAAACTGCTCCTGGTAAAGCTCAGAGACTAAAGACTAACAGACAAAGCAGAACCCTGAAGGTGGTGGGCCAGACTGATGAGGAGGGAGGATGTGGGCAGTGGACCTGGGCTGCGGCTGGGCTCAGTCATGGGCAGTGGACAAGCAGGTGGGATCTGTCAGGCTATCTGTCCAGGTAGTCAGTCCTTACACGAGAGGCTGCGCTGGCTACTTCGGAGGGACCTTCCAGCTGTGATGAAGGCCCAGAGCCCCATGGAAACAGTCACTGCACAGAGGGCAGCAGGCTGGCCTCATACCAGGGGTTCAGGACTGTCAGTCCCAATGTCAGGAGGTGACTCCCAGCCACCAGGCCCAAAGCCCCTGACGGGCATCAAAGAACACAAAAGGTAGGGAGCAGGATAATGGCTGCTGTCAGAAAGGCTGAGGTTAGGAAGTAATAGGGTGAGTCTCCATGGATCCCAACCACATCTGACCACAGTGCATCGGCCAAAATATCGATAACCGAGATGACACCACTGAGGATACCCAAGGAGAGACCAGAAACGTAGGCCATCTGGAGGATGGAGATGGGTGATCATCGTCCTCACTCGGTGATGCTAACCCCTCATCTGCCTTCTTTTTTTTTTGAGACATAGTCTCACCTTTTCGCCCTCAGTAGAGTGCTGTGGCGTCATAGCTCACATCAATCTCCAACTCTTGGGCTTAAGCGATTCTCTTGCTTCAGCCTCCCAAGTAGCTGGGACTACAGGCGCCCGTCACAACACTTGGCTATTTTTTGGTTATAGTTGTCATTGTTTGGCTGTCCAGGCCAGATTTGAACCCACTGGCTCAGGTGTATGTGGCTGGTGCCTTAGACACTTGAGTTACAGAAGCCGAGCCCAAATGGCAAGTTTTAAGACATAAATGGAGATGCCATTTGGTCACTGATCCACACCAAGAAGGAAGGGGATATATCAGGGATAGTTTCTCATAGAAGATGATAGCAACTTGAATTCCTGAATAAAAATTAAGAGCTGTGGGAAACAGATAAACAAAGGTGGGAAAGAGATAGGCAATAGCACTGCATGGTGAGAAAGCGTGGCATATACATGTATAAGGCACTGAATCTATGTTTGAGATTTAAGAGTTGACAGTCAGGTGCCAAGGTCCTGAGATTGAACAAATAAGCACGACTAGGTTGGGAGGAGTCTTGTAACCTAAGCCAGAGAGGTTTAATTTCACCCAGAAGTAAGTGGTGAATCATTGAAGTATCTGAAGAAGAGAGTGACCTCATCAGAACTGGGCTGTAGGGAAGTGTTCAGACAGTGCTGAATGAACGTGTTGGGTGAGGCAAGAACAAGAGTATGACGGTTGATAAGATATGTAAAAACAAGAGATGTAAAACTGATTGAGACCAGCCTGAGCCAGAGCAAAACTTCATCAGTAAAACTAGCCAGGCATTATGGTGGGTGCCTGTAGTCTCAGCTACTTGGGCGGCTGAGGGAAGAGAATTGCTTGGGCCCAAGAGTTTGAGGTTGCTGTGAGCTGTGCCATGGCACTTTACTGAGGGTGAAAAGGTGAGACTCTGTCTCAAAATAAATAAATAAATAAATACATACATACATAAATACATAAATAAATATTTAAAAAAGAGAGAAAGAGGAGATGTTAAAGTGATCAAATTGATGGGACATAGAGAAAGAATTGGAGGTTGGGGGGTGAAGAGAAGGTGGCAGAGTGAAGGACACCTTCCACGTGTCTGGCTTGATTCCCTTCATCTCATCGCCTCTGTAATTGTCTTTCCACTTTTTTCAATTGGGAAGACTTTCCCTTTGCCTTCTTGCTGCTGAGTACTTTGTACTTTAAGTAGCTCTCTCACTTGCCAAGTGCTTTCCATGTTCCTGGCACTACTGTCGTAAACACATTATCTCACTAAAGGAGATGCTGTCAATGCCTTGTCCATTTCCCTTCCTCCCCCTCTAGAAGTCAGCTCAACCTTGGTAGACAGTCCCTGTACAAATCAAATGCTTTTCACCTCAAGCTCTGGATCTTTCTGGTGGAGGGCTTTCTGTGTGCTCCGGATTGCTCCCAACCTGTGCTCAGGGGGCAGAAGTACCAGGAGTTAACAGCCCCAGGAGCAGCCGTCAACCAGGGAGGACTGTGAGGCTGGGGATGGCACCCTTCCTGGATTCCTAGCTCTGTGCTGCAGACCAACCCCTGATAGGATTATGCACCTTCTGCTCGCCACGGTGATGCACATGTTAAAACAGCCATGCTGGGCTTTCCTCCCTTCCCGGCCTTCTCTCATCACACTTTCACCATGTTTCCTGGGATCACCTCCCAAATAAACTATTTGCACCCAAATCCTATTTTCAGAGCATGCTTTGGGGAAAACCTAAATTAAGCTACTCAATCCTCATAATAACTTAATAAGGATATAGGATCTATTCCTGTCACCAATTTTTCATGTGTAAATTGATGTTTGGAGAGAGGTTAAATTAATTGTCCATATCACTTAGCTGGCGAATACTGAAAGGTGGCTTCCAGTCCAAAGCCTGGGATCTTAGCACCATGCTAAGTCCTAAATTCCAAGATGCAAACGAGGCATCGCCAACGGCAAGGTGAAAGCCAGAGGAAGCCTGTCCGTGCCTTTTAGGCAACACTGAAACTGACTACTATTTTCAGATTCCTGCCCTGATTATTATGAATGCTGAGCCTGAGACATGCCTGCCAGCACGTCTTCCTTCCTCCCACCCACTTTATTTATTTATTTATTTTTTTGAGACAGAGCCTCAAGCTGTCACCCTAGATAGAGTGCTGTGGCGTCACAGCTCACAGCAACCTCCAATTCCTGGGCTCAAGCGACTCTCTTGCCTCCGCCTCCCAAGTAGCTGGAACTACAGGCACCCGCCACAACGCCCGGCCATTTTTTGGTTGCAGCTGTCATTGTCGTTTGGCGGCCCGGCCTGGATTCGAACCCACCAGCTCAGGTGTACGTGGCTGGCGCCTTAGCCTGTTGAGCCACAGGTGCGGAGCCCTCCCGCCCACTTTAGACACATTGATCATGCAGTTTCTTTCTCTTAGTGAACATGATAGTCACACAGAATTTAGAAGCTAAGCAGATCAGTTTTTTTTTTTTTTTGAGACAGAATCTCACTTTCTTTTAGCAGATTAGTTTTGAAGGGGGTCAAATGAAATTGCACAATGGCAGAAGGTGCTGTGATGGGTCAGTTATTCTTTTTTTTTTTTTTAGACAGAATCTCACTTATTAACCCTCGGTAGAGTGCCGTGGTGTCACAGCTCACAGCAACCTCCAACTCCTTGGGCTTAGGCAATTCTCCTGCCTCAGCCTCCCAAGTAGCTGAGACCACAGGCACCCTCCACAACGCCAGGCTATTTTTTTGTTGCAGTTTGGCCAGGGCTGGGTCCAACTGAGCCATAGGCACCGCCCGGGTCAGCTATTCTTAATCCTTTGTTCCATTTGCCAGATTTTCCCCCAGAATGTTCCTGGTTTGGTTAATAATCTGAGTGAAACTGAGTGAGGAAAGGAAAAGGGAAACTGCTACTTCAGGTTAAGAAAAATAATACATCCAGAACTCAGCAGCAACTTGGATTTTTCTCTCCTTGTGTGTAATGGAAATGCCCCAGTTGAAGCTAACTCTGGAGGGGAACAGTGGGAGATCTAATCTCAAGTCCTCACCTACTAACTGTGTGACATTTAGCAAATCAGCTTTTAGTTATTTAATTATTTATTTACAGAGTCTCACTCAGTTGCCCTGGGTCGAGTGACTTAATGTCATAGCTCACAGTAACTTCAGACTCTTGAGCTCAA
The DNA here is from genome assembly GCA_963574655.1 of Perodicticus potto. Lineage (NCBI taxonomy): Eukaryota > Metazoa > Chordata > Mammalia > Primates > Lorisidae > Perodicticus > Perodicticus potto. The sequence continues at coordinate 5,533 of CAUYRH010101430.1, read as the reverse complement.
GCAATCCTCTTGCCTCAGCCTCCCAAGTAGCTGGGAGTACACAAAGCCCAGCTAGTTTTTCTGTTGGTAGAGACGAGGTCTCGCTTTGCTCAGGCTGATCTCAAACTCATGAGCTCAAGCAACCCACCTGCCTCAGCCTCCGAGAGTGTTAGGACTACAGGTGTGAGCCGCTGCACTGCTTGAGCAAATCAGCTAATTTCTAAAGATCTTGGTCGTCATCTGTAAAAAGTAGTTTCAAATACAGACGCTCTATTAGATCTTTTCTAGTTTTAACATTTCTGTGGTTCTATCTAGTCCTGAGTGAGAGGTACTTGGGTGAAGGGGCCTCAGTTTTAAATACCCTGTTCCACTTTCTACTCCCTGCAAGTATGTAAGCTTTTAAAAATTCATGCTTTTTCCTTTGATTTCCTTTCCATCTGGAGTGCTTTCTCTTCTCTAAGAAAATTTCAATCCAACTTTTAAACTTATTTGTCTTAATGACTGCAGAAATAATTGTGCCTTCCTCTGAATCTCTAAGCACTTATTATCACACCACTCATTCACGTGGCACTTAGCATTTAAAGCACAAGGAAACTCTGCAAGAGGCGTTCCAGTAGGCTTGGAGTATGGGATTAATTGCTAGAGAAGTGGTTTGGAGCGTAGTTCTCAACATGTGGTGGACAAATCACATTGAGTTTCTAAGACTCTATGCCTCTCTCTCACTGATCAGACCCACGCTAGAATGTCATAACACTCCAGGCTGAATGTAATTAGTATATAAATGAATTCAAATACCTAAGTAGGCCATAAGGCCAAGGAATGCAGTGCCTAAGGAGGAAGGGGCTCCGGCGTCCGGAGAGCCGGTCCCGCCCACAGGGGGCAGCAGCGCCCCGTCTGCGAGGTGCCGCGCCTGCGCCGCAAGGCCTCCGGTTCTTCAAGAAGAGTCAGAAACCCAAAGCCTTTGTTCCTGAAAAAGTTAGCAACAAAACCAAACGTTGTACACATACTTCTTGTACGCCTTATTTAGCTTGTGGGTGGTTTCTAAGTCTCTGGTCCGTGGTCATCTCTTTCTTGGACCACTGCAGGCTGGTTTTCCAGTGAGATGGCTCTCCCGAGAGGTACCCAAGGCGAATAATTTAACCTGCCAGTTTTTGGGTTTTGCCTATGTTATCAACCTCACAGGATGTATTGTGAGCAGTAAATGAGAAAATGCCTTTACAACATAGTACACAGACGTTAGTTCAAGGCTTTTCCTGCTGTGGCCGCAGTCTGGCCTTCCTGGGTCCACGTGGCATACCTTTAAACTGAGTCCTGCCACTGAATACGCTTCTCCCCTCACCCTCCACGTTTGCACTCCTTGGGTAAGGAGCCTTTTCAAATTGTATGTTAGGTTTCTTTATGGTAAAGACCCTCCTGGGCCGGGCAGGGTGGCTCACGCCTGTAATCCTAGCATTTGGGGAGGCTGAGGAGGCAGGCTTGTCTGAGCTCAGCAGTTACAGACCAGCCTGAGGAAGACCAAGACCCTGTCTCTACTAAATAAAGAAAAACTAGCTGGGCATTGTGTCGGGCGCCACAATGTCCCAGCTACTCGGGAGGCTGAGGCAAGAGGATCGCTTGAGCCCAAGAGTTTGAGGTTGCTGTGAGATATGACACCATGGCACTCTACGGGGGCACTCTGAGAAGTATATAGCTGGTCTAAGGGATATGTGCATTTAAAATTTTGATACATACTGTCTCCAAGCCTCTTTGGGAAAGTTGTGCCAATGACTTAGCCATCCACAATGTTTAAGGAAGCCTCGTCCTGCTACAGTTCCCATAGTAAATCTGGACTTGTTGCAAATCCAGTGGATGAAAATTTCTACCTCAGTGGAATTTTGAGTGTTTATCTTATTTTTAGATAAACTGAGAAATTCATATGTGTAAGAGATCTTTTTGTGTGAACTGTCTTCTCAAACAGTTGTAATACAGAAGATATATGTATAACAATAAAGAACACGTAATACGTTATAGGAAACATGCAATCTTTATATCTTTTAATTTTACTCAGTATCTTATATTCTGTTGAATATAAGATAAGAAGAGTTGAATTTTACTTGCAGGGTTTATTACACGGTTTGGAAATATATATTTCCTTACCGTCTCTTTGTTAAACTTCTGCTATGATTCATGGTTTCTTTTATCTATATTCACAAAGTTTACCTTTACTTAAACGTTTGGATAGGGACTGGTTTAAGACCCAGACATATTTTTTAATGTTTCCTTTCTCTTCCGGTTATTAGTTCCCACATTCTACTTTTCAGTAAAAATACGTTTTTCTTTTTTAAATATGTGTGTGTGTGTGTAGCCCAAGTCTCCCTTCCATCCGCTCTTTCTTTCCCTTTCCCTCCCTCCCTCCCTCCTTTCTTTCTTCCCCCCCATTCTGCTCCCTTTTTTTCACATCTAAGGTGTTCCCACAGTAGTCATTTTATAATTAGATGCGGCAATTTGGGGAGAAAAGAGAAGAATTTTTCAGAACATTATGGTTTATTAAACTAAAAGAACCATTATTCCCCTCCTGCTTGATGTTGTCTTGATGCTGTGTGTAGGTGGTAGCTAAGAATAACCCTAATAATATTCTCCTCTATATTTATTCACTAGCGTGTTTCGTGCCTCATTACTAATGAGAATTCATCAAAAAATAATGAAAAATTCTTTTTTTCCACTGCTATAATAAGAACACCATTTGAGTTCAAAGACATTCTATCAATACACAGATATGCATACCCAAATACAATTTACTTAATTTTAAGAAATAAAAAACCAGACAGAGAAGAGAGGGCATGCAATTTCTTTCTTTAGCCAAGGCTCACAAAAGCAGGTTCCAGACTACTGCTAGGTACTAATTATGATTTGAAGAGTATGTCTAGGATTAAGAAATTATTTTCAGTTTTATGCAGGGTTTTATAGGGAAGATTTCAATCTATCAAGATAACTGAAAAGGTTTACTATATTTACGTAGAAAAGAATCTCTGAAGGTTTTCAAGGTTCTGGTATATCTCCATTATATATATATATATATTTTTTTTTTTTTGGAGGCTGGGGCTGGGTTTGAACCCCCCACCTCTGGCATATGGGGCCGGCGCCCTACTCCTTTGAGCCACAGGCACCGCTCTATCTCCACTATATTTTTTAGCGTACTCTGGTCTTAAGCCTTTTACTCTTTCTAGTTCATAGTCCTAGAGTCTGCCTGTATTTACTGTGAGAACCCGAGGTGTGAGTGGTCCTAGACCTGACTGTGAAGAGCTGGGTGTGAGGGGCCCCTACCCAGGGCTCCATGCTGTGGGACCGGCTCTGGCCCTTCTTCAGCTGCACCCCTACACATGAAGTGAGGAGACTCGGGTGTAAGGAGATACTTCTTCCCCAAAGCTCACACTCCCCCTTTCTGGAGGAAACTGCAAGTACGTGGACCTTGTGGATTTTCTGCCCAGGTTTTCTGAACCCATCTTGAAGGGCTGTGGAAGGCAGAGGTGATGCCGTAGGACTGTGAAGCCCTGCGCCCAGGAGTGAGCAGGGGAACACGGCTGAGTGTAGGGGTCAGATTATCCACACTCGTCCTTCGGAGGCCCCTCCCAGGGTGGGAGAGAGAAGAAGGGACGGCAGGGTTGGCTGGCCCGGCCACTTCACCAAGAGTCAGGGTGAGCCTCCGAGGAGTCTGAGAATTCTGATTTTGAAGTCATTATCAGTGGTATTCATTAAAAAGGGAGGATTGAATATATTTTACTTAGTAATTTTCTAGCTTGATCTATACCTTCTGAATATTTAGACATAAGTTATTTTGGCCTCATTTGCAGTAGACCCCACGTCTGTCAGAGAAGTGCTCTGCAATAGGGTCCTTATCCTCTGTTGGATTTTTTCAAATCCAGATTATAGATTAGTCATTGTTTTCACCACAAGGGGTGATTTTCAGCAGCTCTGGTCTTTTTTTTTCCTTGAGACAGAGTCTTACTATGTCACCCTCACAGCTCACAGCAACCTCAAACTCTCGCCTGAAGAGATTCTCTTGCCTCAGTCTTCCAAGTAGCTGGGACTACAGGTGGCCGCCACAATGCCTGGCTATTTTTTGCTGCAGTTGTCGTTGTTTAGCTGGCCCTGGCTGGCCTCAAACCCATCAGCCTGGGTGTATGTGCCCAGCACCCTACTCATTGAGCTATGGGTGCCACCCCCGCTGGTCTTTTTTAAAAGGGAACTAGCATTTTTGAATACATTAGTTCATTAAATCTGTGAGGTGGATGTAATTTCCTCACCTAGGGGTGAGAAATCTTAAAAAGAAAAGTAACATGCCCACAATTCCACAGCTAATACGATAGATAACTGACTTCGTCAAGCTCTCTACCTGCAGTCATCTCTCCCCCACGTTTAAATTTTAGTGAATGCCTTCATATTTTACTAAGAAGGTTCAGGCTATGTACAGTGAAGTCCCCCAACTATCTTCTTATCTCACAGTTTCCTTGCCTACTTCTCTTTCTTTGCTCTAGTTTATGAGGTAGATGTCTTCCTTCTCTTTAATTAGATAGAACAGAAAAGACGCATCAACATTCTTTTCCTTGCTTCCTTCCCATCTTCAACCTCTACCTCTTTACTGGCCATTCTCCCTGATAAATCATTCCTAGTTCTAAAGGAATTAAACAACAACTTTCTTTGGCTTATTGATATTTTTATTTCTTCCTTAATTTTCACCTTTTTGCCAGGTCATATTTCTTCAAAGTGAAGTTAATTATTTACTGCTTCATTTTTCCTTAACCCTTTGTAATCTAGACTATTTTCCCTAATTCTACAAAAAATTTCAACCAAAGGCACTGTGACTACTATTTTTTGATGGATAACATACATAGTAAAAGGCATAAAGTGCACTAAAGTTTTTTTTTTGAGACAGAGCCTCAAGCTGTCACCCTGGGTAGAGTGCTGTGGCATCACAGCTCACAGCAACCTCCAATTCCTGGGCTCAAGCGAGTCTCTTGCCTCTGCCTTCCAAGTAGCTGGGACTACAGGTGCCCGCCACAACGCCCGGCCATTTTTTGGTTGCAGCCGTCATTGTTGTTTGGCGGGCCTGGGCTGGATTCGAACCCGCCAGCTCAGGTGTATGTGGCTGGCGCCTTAGCCCGTTAAGCCACAGGTGCCAAGCCAAAGTGCACTAATCTTAAGTGGGCAGCTAGAAGATTGTCACACGTGTACACACCCACGTAACCACCACACATATCAAGACATGAACATTTCTAAGACCCCATAAAGCTCCTCTGTGCTCCTTTTCAGAACATACCACCACTCCTACCTGCATCCCTACCTGTTCATAGGTAACTACTATTCTGATTTCTTCCCCCCCCCACAGTTTTTGGCGGGGGCCAGGTTTGAACCGGCCACCTCTTATATACAGGTTTGGAGCCCCTCTCCCTGAGCCCCAGGCGCCACCCTACATTTTTTAATTTACATAAATGAAGTACAAAAATGATACCCTTTTATATATAGTGGCTTCAAATAAGCTATTGCTAGGCTGGCTGCAGTGGTCCACACTGTTATA
>CAUYRH010101424.1:0-16056 GCA_963574655.1 Perodicticus potto | reverse complement strand
AACCTCCAATTCCTGGGCTCAAGCGAGTCTCTTGCCTCCGCCTCCCAAGTAGCTGGGACTACAGGCGCCTGCCACAATGCCCGGCCATTTTTTGGTTGCAGCCGTCATTGTTGTTTGGCGGGCCCGGGCTGGATTCGAACCCGCCAGCTCAGGTGTATGTGGCTGGCGCCTTAGCCCATTGAGCCACAGGCGCCGAGCCAAGAAAGCCAAGAAATTATTTTTTTATTGTTTACAGAGATCACATCAGTATTGGTATTTAAAAAAATGGGAAGGAGGGATTATTTAGTAAATGATGTTGGGACAATAAAATAGCTATATAGGAAAATAAAATACACAGACACACAAAAAATGTAGATTCATGTTACTCCTAACACCCCCCCAAAAAAATTACAGATGGATATTTTTTAAATAGAAAAACTGGGTCAGGCACGGTGGCTCACGACTGTAATCCTGGCACTCTGGAAGGCTGAGGTGGGTGGATTGCCTGAGCTCAGGAGTTAAGAGACCAGCTTGAGCAAGGTGGAGACTCTGGGGCGGTGCCTGTAGCTCAGTGAGTAGGGCGCCAGAGGGTTCGAGCCCGGCCCTGGCCGAACTGCAACAAAAAATTAGCCGGGCGTTGTGGCGTGTGCCTGTAGTCCCAGTTACTCAGAAGGCTGAGACAAGAGAATTGTCTAAGCCCAGGAGCTGGAGGTTGCTGTGAGCTGTGAAGTCACAGCACTCTACCAAGGGCGACAACGTGAGACTCCATCTCTAAAACAACAACAACAACAAAAAAAAAAGATGGAGAACCTGTCTAAAAAATACCTTCGTGTTGCAGCTACTTGGGAGGCTGAGGCAAGAGAATCACTCAAGCCCAAGAGTTTGAGGTTGCTTGGAGCTATGACGCCATGCACTGTACAAGGACGACAAAGTAAGACTCTGTCTCAAAAAATAATAATAATAATTAAAATAATAATAATAAATAAGAAATGAAACCACTAAACCATTATTTACTGGGTTGAGTTTACTGGTGTTTATTTTTTCTTTGGTAGCCTACATACACCATATACAGGGTGTCCATAAAGTTGATGTGCAATTTAAAGTCGTTGTCTTTTTTAATATATATATTCTTTTGCATATGCCAAATATTTTATAATTTTTTTAAATGAAGCCATAAGAGTATTAGAGGAATACTAAAATTTTCTCACATCATGGATTGAGGAAGCTCTTTTTGACGTGACAGGAAACCCAGAAGCCATAAAGGAAAAAACACCAATAAATTTTAATGAATAAATACTTTACCCCTCTATAAGGCAAGAAACACCATAGCAATGCAGGAAACAGACAAACTGGGGGGTGTATTTTATTTTCAAAATCTATAAGCAAGAGGGCTGGGCCTGGTGGCTCATACCTGTAATCCTGGCACTCTGGGAGAGCAAGGCAGGTGGATTGCTTGAGCTCAGGAGTTCAAGACCAGCCAGAGCAAAAGTGAGACTTTGTCTCTACTAAAAAGAAAAACGAATACAAGAAGATCACTTAAGCCAGCAGTTTTCAACCTGTGGGTCAAAACCCCTTTGGGGGTCTCCTGCATATCAGATACTTACATTAGGATTCATAACAGTAGCAAAAGTACACTTACGAAGTAGCAACGAAAATAATTTTATGATTGGGGTCATCACAACATGAGGAACTGTATTAAAGGGTTGCAGCATTAGGAAGGTTGAAAACCACTGGCTTACGCCCAAGAGTTGGAGGTTGCTGTGAGCTATGACACCATGGCACTTCACCATGACAGAATTAGACTCTGTCTCAAAAAAAAAAAGTATAAGCAAGGGTTAACTTCCTTAATAAAAAGAATCCTTTCAAATCTGTAAGAAAATGGCACCTGTGGCTCAGTGAGTAGGGCTCCAGTCCCATATACCAAGGGTGGTGGGTTCCAACCCAGCCCCGGCCAAAATGCAACAAAAAAATAGGCATTGTGGCGGGCACCTGTAGTCCCAGCTACTCGGGAGGCTGAGGCAAGAGAATCGCCTAAGCCCAAGAGCTGGAGGTTGCTGTGAGCTGTGATGGTACAGCACTCTAGGGAGGGTAACAAAGTGAGACTCTGTCTCTAAAAAAAAAAAAAAGTAAGATAAAAATAGAAAAATGGACAAAATATAGGAACAAAAAGTTCACCAAAGGGCGGCGCCTGTGGCTCAGTCAGTAAGGCGCCGGGCCCCATGTACTGAGGGTGGTGGGTTCAAACCCATCCCCGGCCGAACTGCAACAACAAAAAAAATAGCCGGTCGTTGTGGCGGGCACCTGTAGTCCCAGCTACTTAGGAGGCTGAGGCAAGAGAATCGCCTAAGCCCAGAGTTGAAGTTTGGTGTGAGCTGCATGACGCCATGGCACTCTACCGAGGGCGATAAAGTGAGACTCTGTCTCCACAAAAAAAAAAGTTCACCAAAATATGTGTTCAATAAAGACCATATAATGAAATAAATGCAAATTAAAATCATCTCTTAGGGCTCTGCTCCCGTAGCTCAGTGAGTAGGGCATCAGCCACGTACACTGAAGGTGGCAGGTTCGAGCCTGGCCTGGGCCTGCTAAACAACAATGACAACTGCAACCAAAAACTAGCTGAGCATTGTGGCAGGTACCTGTAGTTCCGGCTACTTGGGAGACTGAGGCAAGAGAATCACTTAAGCTGAAGTGTTTTGAGTTTGCTGTGAGCTGTGATGCCACCACTCTACCAAGGGCGAGATAGTGAGACTCTGTCTTAAAAAAGAAAAAAATCATCTCTTAGATTAAGAATCTTTGTTTTTGCTTCATAATATCCAGTGTTGATAAAGATAAGGGAAAACAGGCAGGCTGATTCACTGTTGGTAAGAATGCAATTGTTTCATTTTTTAGACTACAATTTGACACTATCAAAATGTTAGACCCAGCAATTCTGCTGCTAGAAAGCCCTTCTGCAAAGATCTCGCATAAGTGTAGAAAGATATACAAAGGCTTGCAAAATTATTTGTAATAGTACAAACTGGAAAAACTCAAATATCCATCAGCCAAAATTTGGGGGTTGCTTTTTTGAGACAGAGCTTCACTTTGTTGCCCAGGCTAGAGTGCTAAGACATCAGCCTAGCTCACAGCAACCTCAAACTCCTAGCCTGAATCAATCCTCCTGCCCCACCCTCCTGAGTACTGGGGACTACAGGCATCTACTCCCACCCCTGGCTAATTTTTCTATTTTTAGTAGAGACAGGGCCTCACTCTTGCTCAGGCTGGTGCAAAGAGTGTTTAAATTTTAAAGTTATGGTACAAATATATGATACTTTAGAGCTTTTAAAAGAATGAGGTGGCCAGGCGCAGTCGCTCACACCTGTAGTCCAAGCACTCTGGGAGGCCGAGGCGGGCAGATTGCCTGAGCTCAGGAGTTGGAGACCAGCTCAAACCAGAGCGAGACCTCCTCTCTAAAAAAAAAAAAAATAACTGGGCAGGGTGGCACCTGTGGCTCAGTGGGCAAAATGCTGGCCCCATATAACGAGGGTGGCAGGTTCAAACCCATCCCCGGCCAAACTGTAAGAAAGAAATAGCTGGGCATTGTGGCAGGCACCTGTACTCCCAGCTACTCGGGAGGCTGAGGCAAGAGAATCGCCTAAGCCCAAGGAGTTGAAGGTTGCTGTGAACTGTGACGCCGTAGCACTCTACCAAGGGTTAATAAGTGAAACTCTGTCTCAAAAAAAAAAAAGAATATCTGGGCATTGCGGTGGGCGCCTGTACTCCCAGCTACTCAGGAGGCTGAAACAAGAGAATCACTTAAGCCCAAGAATGTGAGGTTTGGTGGAGCATGGTGGCTCATGCCTGTAATCCTAGCACTGTGGTAGGCCAAGACAGGTGGATTGCTTAAACTCACGAGTTTGAGACCCATCTGAGCAAGAGTGAGACCCCGTCTCTACTAAAAATAGAAAAACTGAGGTAAGAGGATCACTTGAGCCCAAGACTTAGAGGTTGCTGTGAGCTATGACACCACAACACTCTACCCAGGGTGATAGCTTGAGACTGCCTCAAAAAAAGGGGGGGGGGGCAGCAGGCACAGTAGCTCACTCCTGTAATCCTAGCACTTTAGGAGGCTGAGACAGGTAGATTGCCTGAGCTTACAGGTTCGAAACCAGCCTGAGCCAGAGGGAGACCCTGTCTCTAAAAATAGCTGGGCGTTGTGGGTCCTATAGTCCCATCTACTTGGGAGGCTGAGACAAGCGAATCACTTAAGCCCAAGAGTTTGAGATTGCTGTGAGTGTGAGGCCACTGGCACTCTACCCAGGGTGACTGAGTGAGACTCTGTCTCAAAAATAAATAAATAAATAAAAGAATGAGGTAAATCTGGATTGTTAATGATAGGCCAGGTGCGGTGGCCCAAGCCTACAATCCCAGCACTCCAGGATGTTGAGAGGGAGGATCCCTTGAACTCAGAAGTTTGAGACCAGCTTGAGCAAGAGACTCCCCCGCCCCCGACCCATCCCTACTAAAATAGAAAAATTAGTTCTTATGTTTTTAGGTTATTATGGTGGGCACTTGTACTCCCACCTACTTGGGAGGCTGAGGCAGGATTATTGCTTGAGCCCAAGAGGTTGAGGTTGCAGTGAGATAGGATGACACCATGTCACTCTACCTGCGAACAACAGAGTGAGACCCTGTCTCCAAAAAAAAAGAAAGAATAATCAGGATTCGAAGTTCAGTGACAAAAAGCAAGTCACACAACAATTATGCAAAGTATAATTCTATTTGTACTTTTATTTTTTATTTTATTTATTTTATTTATTTATTTTGCAGTTTTTGGCCGGGGCTGGGTTTGAACCGACCACCTCTGGCATATGGGACCGGCGCCCTACTCACTGAGCCACAGGCACCGCCCTATTTGTATTTTTAAAAGGACAAATTTGTCTATGCATTTCCTGCAAGAAACTGTTCACACTGAGCCCACTGAGCCTGGAATGGAGAAGGAGGAGGGAACAGGAGACTGACTTTTGATTTCATTCAACTCTGTTCTGTTCGATTTTTTTTTTCTTTTCACATCAAGCATGGATAATTTTCATAATTAAGAAAAAAGAATTCAAGTTCTTTGAACATATGGTTGGTAACTAGCCTTCATAATTCACCAGAAGTACTCAAGCTTTAGAACATGTAAATTATTTTCCCCTAAAATGCCTTAAGTAGAACTAGGGTACTGTAGCCTCGTAACAGACTGAAGCTTGTTTCTAGGCATTTTCTATGAAATTGGCTTCCAAGTTTATGTAGTGCAAATACAAGCCAATAATGAGCTTCAGCTCTCTCCCGTTGCACTTTTTCAGGTTGAGCAGTGAGCAGCACATCCTTCTTCCCCAAAAGCCCCCTCTGCTGTGCTTAGCTCACTTTGCATTTACCCACAGCAGGCTTTTTTTTTTTTTTTTAAAGAGGAGCTTTTATTTACTTTTTTTTTTTTTTTTTTTTTTTTTTTTTTAGTTTTTGTCCGGGGGGGGGTTTGAACCCACCACCTCTGGTAGATGGGGCCGGCGCCCTACTCCTTTGAGCCACAGACGCCACCCCCCACAGCAGGTTTTGACTCCAATTTACTGCCAATCAGAATGTCACCCACTCTAGTCTTTTCCCTCAGGCCAGGTAAGTAACCCCCAGTAGCTTTGGAAAGCCCAGGTCATTGGTCATCGTGGAATTGGAATGGAGAAATGGGTGATTTGGGGCTTATTTCAAGGGCACGTTTCCAGTGAGAACACACACAGATGCAGAGGTGAGAAAGCTCTTCAAAACAAAGGAGCAAAACTCGGAAACCCGTTTCCTTTGTTTGGATGTGATTTACTGTGAATTAGCCATTAAGTTTCCCAGTTCAACTTCAGACTTAGCGGAATTTTATTGCAGCCAAGGTAAAAGTCGATCTGCTTACCAACACACTTACAACTAGATCTTAAAGAAACCCTGCCTCACTGAAACACATCAGACTCAGCAGGGGGATGCTCTTCCTTTTCAGTCACACTTAGTCAATGCCACAGCCTGTTTTCTGGAGCACTAGGATGCCTTTTGGATGAGATCTAAACCCAGCATCTGATTCCTGACCACTTGTGGTTATTAAAAGTCTCATAGGGCTTGTGAAAGAATTAAGGAGAGGAGATGCTGATTTTCATTGTCTTGGCCCAATTCCAAATTTGATAATTAGGAATCCTTCTCCCGCTGTCTTCCTGCCGCAAGCACCTCCTGTTATAAACAGCTGTTCAAGCTCATGCCTGTAATCCTAGCACTCTGGGAGGCCAAGGCAGGTGGATTACCTGAGCTCACAAGTTCAAGACCAGCATTAGCAAAAGCAAGACCCTCTCTGTACTAAAAATAGAAAAACTGAGGTAAGAGGATCGCTTAAGCCCAAGAGTTGGAGGTTGCTATGAGCTATGATGCCATCACACTCTACCCAGGGTGACAGCTTGAGACTCTTGTCTGAAAAAAATAAAAAATTAAAATTAAAAATAAACAACTTCCCACTGTTAATGGAGAGCCAAAGAGCCACCAATTCCACCCTGAGGGAAGCTGCAGTTCACAATAAACATTTCCTCCGGCTCTACTGGTAAATTACTTAGGTTCAGCTTGGAGGAAAGGTGTTATTTTCTAGTAATAATGAGGAGTTAAAAGCTATCCATGAATCCTATTTTGTCTAAATGCCAAACAAACAAGCCTCACATTGCTCATAAAAGGGCCCTCGGAAGGAGGAGTCTCCTCACCAAAGAAAACATACTTTAGATTCTAAAATTGTATTGGAGGAATCTGGAATTTAATTGTATTGATACAATTGATACAATAGCACCTGCCACATCGATGTGGCAGGTGCTATTTCTTCAATTTAAGGCATCCTTACAAACAGAACAAGGAGGAAAATAACTGCAACCAAGAGGAAACAGAGAAATTCACCTTTGCCATCAGAGCTTCTGTGTCCATGTGGACATGCCTGGGACACTCACTTTAGTGCTTTCTTTTTTCTTTTTTTTTTTTTTTGAGAAAGAGCCTCAAGCTGTCACCCTGGATAGAGTGCCGTGCCCTCACAGCTCACAGCAACCTCCAATTCCTGGGCTCAAGCGAGTCTCTTGCCTCCGCCTCCCAAGTAGCTGGGACTACAGGCGCCCACCACATCGCCCGGCCATTTTTTGGTTGCAGCAGTTATTGTTGTTTGGCGGCCCGGGCTGGATTCGAACCCGCCAGCTCAGGTGTACGTGGCTGACGCCTTAGCCCGTTGAGCCACAGGCACTGAGCCTCGTGCTTTCTTTTTGCTCAACCTTCAAGGAACCTTGACTTCAAAATACCTGCATTCCCATTTCTCTCAACCCCAAATGTCTCTTTCTAATACTCCAGCCTCCAGAATAAATTCTGCTACATTCACTCTTTCTTAATCTTAGAGTGTTTTAATGTGGAAGCAACCAAGATGTGCTTCCGTGAGGCCAAGTACAATGGCTCACACCTGCAATCTTAGCACTCGGGGAGGCCTATGCAAGTGGATGTCCTATGCTCACAGGTTGGAGGCCACTCTAAAAGAGGGTGACAGAGTGAGACCCTGTCTCAATAAAAAAGATGTGCTTCCATGGGTGAACAGATAAACTGTATTATATTCATGCAATGGAATATTATTCTGCACTGAAAAGGAATACAAGCCACAGAAAGGCATTGAAGAACCTTACTGGCATATTACTACGTGAAAGAAACCAATCTATGTGTGATTCCAACTGTTTGACATCGTGGAAAAGTCAAAACTATGCCTGGAAAAGACATTCTGAGGGTGGGCATGGTGGCTCACACCTCTAATCCTAGCACTCTGAGAGGCTGAGGCAGGTGGATCACCTGAACTCAGGAGTTTAAGACTGGCCTGAGCAAAGGTTGGTCTACTAAAACAATAGAAAAAGTAGCTGGGTACGGTGGCAGGCACCTGTAGTCCCAGCACTCCGGAGGCTGAGACAAGAGGATTATTTGAATCCAAGAGTTTGAGGTTGCAGTAAGCACTCTACCCAAGGCACTGAGTGAGACTCAATAAATAAAAAGAACAATTGTAGCAATATGCCATAATTACAGCTATGTGAATGTGGCTTCCCTTTCTCTCTCAAAAGATCTTAATTGAACTGTCCTCGGGAGGATCGCCTGATCCCATGAGTTTGAGATTGCAGTGAGCTAGGCTGACACCACAGCAGTCCAGCCTGGGCACAGAGTGAGACTCTGTCTCAAAGAAAAGAGAATGTATGGCTGTGTGTGATGGTTCTTACCTATAATACTAGCACTCTAGGAGGCTGAGGCACCGGATTGCTTGAGCTCAGAAGTTTGAGACCAGCCTAAGCAAGAGTGAGACCTCACCTCTAGCAAATAGAGAAATCTCGCCAGGTGTCATGGCGGGCACCCGTAGTCCCAGCTACTGGGGAGCTGAAGCAAGTTGATATCATCAGCCCAAGAGTTTGAGGTTAGTGTGCACTATGATGATGCCATGACAGTCTAACCGGGGTGGCAAAGTGAGGCTCTGTCTCACAAAAAAAAAAAAAAAAAAAAATCAGAGAGAGAATGACACGGCCCCAGGCCCTGGCAATTGTCATTCTACTTTACCTATTGTGAGTTTGACCACTCTAATACCTCTCGTATAAATGAAGTCACCCAGTATGGTCTTTTTGCCACTGGCTTATTTCACTTAACATATAGTCCTTATATTAGTTTGCCAAGGGCTGCCATAGCAAAATACTACAATCTGTGTGGCTTAAACAAGAGAAATTCGTTTTCTCACAGTCCTGGAAGCTGTAAGTTTAAAAAAATCAAGGTGCGAGCAGGGCTGGTTTGCTTGAGGCCTCTCTCCTTGGCCCTGCGCTGCAGTGTTCACTGTGTCCTCACATGGCCTTTACTCAGGCATAAGCACATCGGCGTCTCTTCCTCTTTTTATGAGGATGCCAGTCCCCTCAAATTAGGGTGGCACTCTAATGACCTCATTTCACTTTAATTACCTCTTTAAAGGCCCTGTCCCCAAATACAGTCACATTGAGGGTTAATGCTTTAACATATGAATTTTGAGGAAACACAATTTGCTCCATAAGAGGACTCAAGTTTTACTATGTACCAGAATCTCTTTCCTGTTTAGGGCTAAGTATTATTCCATTGGACATATACACTACTTGTTTATCCATTCATCTGTTGATGGGCATTTGGGCTGCTGCCACTTTTTGGCTAATATGAATAATGCTGCTGTGATCATGGGCATAAAAATCTCTCTTTGAGGCTCTGCTTTCAATTATTTTGTGTATATACCCAGGAGTGGTATTTCTGGGCTATACAGTAATTCTATTTTTAATTTTTTGAGGAGCTGCCACACTGTTTTCCATAGCAGCTGCGCTATTTTACATTCTCACTAACACTGCACAAGGATTCCAATTTCTCTACTTCTTCATCAATATGTGTTACTTTCTGTGCCTTTAATAAAAACAAACAAACCATCCTTATGAGGATAAGGACATATCAACAACCTAGCCTCTTGAACTTGAACGTCTCTCCTCCGGTGCTCCTTGCCTCTTACTTTTACCCTAAACCTTATATTTTAAAAACCTACAACTCCTACTTAATTTCAATGGCAAGCATCACATGCCCCAAACACCTACTTCTAGCTCTTTTGTCATTCCTCCATTATCTGGATTGCAATAGAACTTTGACCCCAGTGGGACATCTAATCCATTGATCCTACCGTCTTTTTCTCTTTTCAGGACTGTTCTTAAATTCAGAGGGGCTCAAGATGATCTAAATAAATAATCAATGCTCATTTTCATTTCTACTTGCTTATCTATTTCCCCTTAACAAAAGAAAATATTGTTGTTTGAAATAACTTCATCCAGTAGCATCCTTGGAGCTCACTGCAACCTCAAACTCCTGGGCCCAAGTGATCCTCCTTCCTTAGTCTCCCCATTAGCTGGGACTACAGGTGTGAGCCACCATGCCTGAGTAATTTTTATATTTTTAGTAGAGACAAGGTCTCACTCTTGCTCAGGCTGGTGTGGAACTCCCGAGCTCAAGCAATTCTCTTGTGTCAGCCTCCCAATGTGTTAGGATTAAAGGCATAAGCCACCAAGCCTGGCTTTTTTTTTTTTTTTTTAAAGAGATGGGGTCTTGGCTCAGCACCTATGGGGCATATGGGGCCGGGCGCCCTACTCCTCTGAGCCACAGGCACCGCCCCCAGATTATTGTTTTAAAGGCATTTTGCTGCAAAAGAGAGCAAGGAGCGGCACCTGTGGCTCAAAGGAGTGGGTTCAAGCGGCTAAGGCACCAGCCACATACACCTGAGCTGGTGGGTTCAAATCCAGCCTGAGCCTGCCAAACAACAACGATGGCTGCAACAAAAAATAGCCGGGCGTTGTGGCGGGTGCCTGTAGTCCCAGCTACTTGGGAGGCAGAGGCAAGAGAATCCCTTGAGCCCAGGAGGTGGAGGTTGCTGTGAGTTGTGATGCCACAGCACTCTTCCCAGGGCGACAGCCTGAGGCTCTGTCTCAAAAAAAAAAAAAAAGAGATGGGGTCTTGCTATATCACCCAACCTACTCTCAAATTCCTGGTCTCAAGCTATCCTCCCATCTCAACCTCCCAAGTAGCTACAGACACAAGCCACTGTGCCCAGCTCATTTTAAATGTCCTCAGCAACATTTTAAGCTGCTTGAATTAATATGACAGAACAACAACAAAAAAAAACCCCACTTAGCTAAAGTCACTAAAATACATCAAACCATTTTCTCTTTACCTGTGTAAAGTAAATGCTTCATCCTATAATGTTTGCATTAACCAATTTTTACACAGGAACTAGACAAATATTAAGTATACAAAGGAATAGGCACTGTTTTAAATATCTCCTGGGAACATGTGGTTAGATCATATATCCATAACGGTCTGTATCTGTGTGTTTGTGAAGAATTCTCCTCGTAAAGCAGATTCTTAGCTCCCTAAGACAAATCGGAACTGGTCCCAATGTCATATCATCAGTGACTTCATGTCCTCCCTCCTCGTTTTCCCTGTTTACGTTCCACGGTCAATTACCGTTCTCTCTCCTCCATACCCACCCTTAGCAACTAGCTCCTCTCACTCCCTAATATTCCCTGGGCAAAACCACAACCTTGGTGAAAATTCCAATTTGTTGCCTACTAGGTACCTGCACCTGCTGCCCCTGCACCTGTCCAGCCAAATGAGGCATCATGCTGTAGAGTTTCACTTACAAATTTGTGACCACAAACCTCAAATGGACTCTTCGCACCCCTTGGCAATCAACCACACGACACTCATCCAGACAGTCATCCGTGTGAATTTCCCTCCTAATTTACCAGCCAGTTATTTCACGAGCTCTCCTTTCTGCTCAAACCTCCACCACTTCCTCCCTTTCCATCCTCTCCGTTGATGGCTTTCTTCCGAGGGCACAGCGAACATTGTGACACGATCAGCAGAGGAAGTGCACAGGCTCCCGCTCCCCACATCTATCTATCCGTCTCTAAATCCCACACGCTAGCTTCCTGCCCACTACTACTAATGAATCATCCCCGCTCCTATCAAAGCCCAGCCCTCTGCTTTTGCACTTGATCCCATCTCCTCTCATTACTCAAGGATATCGCTCAGAAATTCTCCCCTTTCTCTCTCTGCTATGTCAGTTTTCTGCTCTTTGCTGGATTATTCCCATTAGAATATAAATAAGATGTTTCCTCCTTCCCTCTTCACTATACTTTACATGTTATGTACTGCCCCATTTCTTTGCCCTCTTTTTTTTTTTTGGCCAGGGCTGGATTTGAACCCACCACCTCTGGCATATGGGGCCGGCACCCCACTCCTTTGAGCCACAGGTGTCGCCCCTCCTTGCTCTCTTTTGCAGCAGAATGCCTTTAAAACAATAATTTGTATTTGCTGTCTTCAATTCCTTTTTCTTATTCTCTCTTTATTTTTATTTATTTATTTTTGAGACAGAGTCTCACTATGTCACCCTAGGTAGAGTGCCGTGGCGTCACAGCTCACAGCAACCTCCAACTCCTGGGCTTAGGCGATTCTCTTGCCTCAGCCTCCTGAGTAGCTGGAACTACAGGCACCTGCCACAACACCCGGCTATTTTTTGTTGCAGTTTGGCCGGGGCCGAGTTTGAACCCACCACCCTCGGTTTGTGGGGCCGGCGCCTACCCACTGAGTCACAGGTGCCACCCTCCACCAAATTTCTCTTATCAGCATCACCAGCAAGCCCCATGGTGCTGAAAAGAAGAGCTAATTCTCAGTCCTCCATCTGCTTGATCTTTTGGCAGCATTTAACATGACTGATTACTGCTTGACAATTCTTTGAATGATTCTTTCTCTTCTGCGCAGTCTGTGAACGTTGGAACCCTCAGCTGGGTCCTTGATCTTCTCTACATATACTCATTTCCTTGTTGATGTCGTTCACTGTCATGTCTTTAAAGACCATCCAATTGCCAGTGGACACAGTGGCCCACACCTGTTACAGGATTACCCTAGCACTCTGGGAAACCACGGCAGGAGGATCACTGGAGGTCAGGAGTTTGTGACCTGAGCAAGAGTAAGATCTCCTGTCTCTACCAAAAATAGAAAAAAATAGCTTGGCATGGTGGTGTGCGCCTGTAGTCCACCTGCTTGGGAAGCTGAAGCAGGATGCTTGAGCTCAGAAATCTGAGATTGCAGTAAGCTATGATGATGCCACTGCACTCTACCTGAGAAGACAGGTAGACTCTGTTTAAAAACAAAACAAGGCTCAGCGCCGGTAGCTCAGTGGTTAGGGCGCCACATACACCAAGGCTGGAGGGTTCGAACCTGGCCCAGGTCAGCTAAACAACAATGACGACTGCAACTAAAAAAATAGCCTGGCGGGCGGCACCTGTGGCTCGTTGAGTAGGGCACCAGCCCCATATACCAAAGGTGGCAGGTTCAAACCCAGCCTCGGCCAAACTGCAAAACAGAAAAATAGCCAGGCGTTGTGGCGGGAGGCGTTGTCCCAGCTACTCGGGAGGATGAGGCAAGAGAATCGCCTAAACCCAGGAGTTGGAAGTTGCTGTGAGCTGTGTGATGCCACGGCACTCTACCAAGGGCGACATAGTGAGACTCTTGTCTCAAAAAAAAAAAAAAAAGAAAAAGAAAAACACTTTAGCTGTAGTTGTAATGTTTTACTTTTTTAGAAAATATGAAAAGAACATTTTTTAAATCTGTCTATTATTCTTTGTATTTAACTCATTAATGAAAAGTTATTAAAAATTTTCAAGTTCACTTTTCTGACTTTTGGCTAAGATCAAGTGTAAAATTTTTCAAGAGAACAAATAGTAGCCACAGGGTCCTTATAATATTACAAAAACCCACTTTTCCTTTCTCCTCCATATTTTTAAAGACAAAGCCCTGGCACTCAATTTACAAAGACCTTTTCACCAGAAGAGATAAGCTCAGCAACATTAAAGAAGTGACAAGTGCCCTTTACCCAGTAAACAAAGGTTTCGCTGGCTTTGCACAGGACCTCATAGTCTCAACGCTGAATTTAATGGGAGTTAAGACTCAGTTTAGAAAACAGCTCTTTGAAATCTAACCCTGTTCAGTGTGAAGAACATTTTCTTCTGCCATTAATCTCAATGCAAAAGCTTTGGGATCTGTACTTCTAATCAGCCCTCCATGGATTGCGGACAGCTGATACCTTCAGTTTATATCACACCCTTTTTCTAAATTGATATTTTGCTTCTTAGAGGACAAATATAAACATTCACAAACCAATACAATGGTCTTCACAGGGGTAAACGAGAAATGATAAAGAAACTGCCCCATTTAGTCCAGGCTCTTAGTGGTGCTCTTAGACCTATAGGATGGCACACACATACAAATATCATTAAACAAAAACGTGAGAAGAATACAAAGCTGTGTGAAGAACAGAAGCTAACATTTAGAATCCATTACAATTTACTTTAGAGACCAGGCACAGTGGCTCACTCCTGTAATTCTAGCACTCTGGGAGGCTGAGGTGGGTGGACTGCTTGAGCTCTGGAGTTCAAGACCAGCCTGAGCAAGAGTGAGACCCCATCTCAAAAAAATAGCTGGGCATTGCGGCAGGTGCCTACAGTCCCAGCTAATTGGGAGGCTGAGGCAAGAGGATAGCTTGAGCCCAAAAGTTCGAGGTTGCTGTGAACTATGACACTACGGCCCTCTACCCAGGGCAACAAAATGAGACTCTGTTCCCTCCCCCCAAAAAAATCATGTAGTCAGACATTTTGGTCTCAAGATCTTAAATATTACTAAATACTGATATAGGTTGAATTGTGTCCATCCCAAAAGTTACTCTGAAGTCCTAACCCTCAGTACTTGGAATGTGATCTTGCTTGGAAACAGGTCATTGCAGAGGTAATTAGTTGAGACGAGGTCACACTGGAGCAGGCAAGGACCCTCATCCAAGGTGACTCATGTCCTCATAAGATGTCTGTATGAGGACACAGAGACACAGGAGGCCACATGAAGATGGAGGCAGAGGCTCGGCGCCTGTGGCTCAAGTGGCTAAGGCACCAGCCACGTACACCTGAGCTGGCGGGTTCAAATCCAGCCCAGGTCCGCCAAACAACAATGACGGCTGCAACCAAAAAATGGCCGGGCGCTGTGGCGGGCACCTGTAGTCCCAGTACTTGGGAGGCAGAGGCAAGAGACTCGCTTGGGCGCAGGAATTGGAGGTTGCTGTGAGCTGTGATGCCACGGCACTCTATCCAGGGTGACAGCTTGAGACTCTGTCTCAAAAAAAAAAAAAAGATGGAGGCAGAGATTTGAGTGATGCTCCTACAGGCCAAGGAAGACCAAGGATTGGTGGCTGTTCCCAGAAGCTGGGACAGAGGTTGTAACAGATTTTCTCCCAGAGTCCTCGGAAGGAATCAGTCCTGTGGACACCTTGATTTTGGACATCTAGCCTCCAAAACGGCGAGACAAAAATGGTTCTGTTGTTTTAAGCCACACGGTTTGTAGAATTTTTTTAAGGCAGCCTTAAGAAACTAATCCCATAGCCGGGCGTTGTGGCGGGCGCTTGTAGTCCCAGCTACTCAGGAGGCTGAGGCAAGAGAATCGCCTAAGCCCAGGAGTTGGAGGTTGCTGTGAGCTGTGACGCCACAGCCCTCTACCGTGGGCGATAAAGTGAGACTCTGTCTCTACAAAAAAAAAAAAAAGAAAGAAACTAATCCCACAAGCCAAAGAGCTTTCATTGAGATGTAATCTATCTCCTAATATTAATCATATGAAATGTCTTTGAAACTCAGGAATAAACAAGTACACATTCTATGAGCTGTCACAGCAATGGCATCACCTCAGGTCATTCAGCCGCTGGAATCCCACTGTACCCTGGTGATAGAATAAGGGAAGGCGGCAAGTAAAGTCATATTTCCCATAGAAATTAGTTTTGACCTCGCAGACCCGTAAGAAGGGTCCTCAAACCTCACTTTGACAGCTGCTGATTAATTTGAATCAGACTCAGTGGCAGGAAATGCCTCCCCCAGTTGGGGCCTAACTCCCTCCTGGCTTCCCGACTCCACTGTGGGGCAAATCAAAGAGCCACAGAAGGAATATTTAGGGGAGGAATAGGCAAGTAATTGTGTTACATCCTTACACACAGGTCCTTTAAATTGGTTTGTGCACAGCACTCACATTTAATTTAAGTAATTCATTTTGAGACAGAGTCAGTTTCTTTTTGTCCCCTAGCCTGGAATGCAGTGGCATGATCATCACTCTTTGCAACCTCCAACTCCTGGGCTTGAATGGTTCTCCCACCTTCCAAGTACCTGGGAGTACAGGTGTGTATCACCACACTCAGCTAGTTTTTTTTTTTTTCTTCTTCTTTCTTTCTTTTTTTTCTTTTTGTAGAGCTGGGGTCTCACTTTGTTGTTCAGGGTAGTCTTAAACTTCTGACCTTTCTCCTCCTTTGGCTTCCCAAGGTGCTGGGATTATAGGCATGAGCCAGCACACCTATTCTCATTTCTTTCAAAAAGTGAAGGGCGGTTGGCTCGGCGCCTGTGGCTCAACGGGCTAAGGCGCCAGCCACGTACACCTGAGCTGGCGGGTTCGAATCCAGCCCGGGCC